>JBAKBP010007533.1:0-98948 GCA_037953745.1 Lithodes maja
AATCAGACCAGCATTGTTTTGTTTTATATTGGTCCAATACCTTTTGATCTGTCGGCCAATATCGGCCCATTGATTTAATTAAATACCTGTATACCAAAATTCAATATACATTGGCCCTATGCATGAGAAACATGGTCATGCTAATTAATGTTGTATTTAAGTGACTCTGTAAATCTAATGTCACCTGCCAGCATTGGACCAATGATGGAAAACCTTGCTTGTGCCGATTCACTCTGTGCTGTACTGAGCCAATAACTGCCAGAACCGCTCCATTTCATTTTAGTTTACCGCTTGCATCCCGGTCTTCGATGGAACAACATTGGCCCGGTAACTGGGCCAATGGTGGATAACCATAATCGTGCCGACATCAATGTTAACATGTTGTGCCAATTATGTGTAATGTAGCTGCCTGAAGTTGGGCAATGAATCACAGATTAATTGGGCCCTGTAATCAGGCCAGCACTGTGTTGTCTTATATTGGTCAGATACCTTTTTATCTGTTGGCCAATATCGGCCCATTTGATTTATGCAAATACCGGTATTCAAAAACCCAAGATATATTGGGCCTATGCATGATCACCATAATCATGCCAATTAATGTTGTATTTAAGTGGCCTGTAAATCAAATGTCAGCTGCCAGCATTGGACCAATGATGGAAGACCTTGCATGTGCCGATTCACTCTGTGCTGTACTGGGCAAATAACTGACAGAACCGCTCCGTTTCATTTTAGTTTACCATTTGCACCCCGGCATTCGATGGAACAACATTGGTCCGGTAAATGGGCCAATAATGGATAACCTGATTCATGAGGACATCAGTTTTTACTACATTGTGCCAATATCCCTTAACCCGGGAGCTGCGGGGAGACTCTTAAGAGTTCCCCCGGCGGACTGCGGGAAGACTCTCCTGAGTAAGTAAAATTAAAAATCAACTTTTGACATCGAAAAAAAAAAAAAAAAAAAAAAAAAAAATTTGGCCCCTGGGCCATGCAAAATCTCAGTCCTCTACCTCCCCTCCTTCCCCACTTTCCTCCTATCCTTCAGTTATCACCTATTTTCCCTATTATTCCCTTATTCTGAGGTATATTTTCGTGCTAACATTAGCGAGTTGCAAGCAGGGTGTTGTCATCACTGATGGCAATCGAGTGCAAGAGAGAGAGAGAGAGTATCGATCGACTGTGTCTCAGTGACCTTGGGGGAAATTGGCGGGAAGGTAGCTTGCCTCACCCATACATTATACAACTCGCGGGCTATATCTCCGATTTTGACCATCCAAACGCTGTTTTCACTCGTTTTATTGTTGTTTCAGGTTAATACCTTTATAATCAACCCATAATAGGCGCATATGGATAATTATTAATGCTATTAATGGTACAATGAATATTTTAGTGACGGAAACACCTCAAATACGTCAGCACAGGGGGACGTTTTCAATTACCCCCGTGCGCACTTCAGAGGTTAAAGGGGACAAAACAAAAGTGTTAATAATGTCACTGTTATGAAGCTGGCTGTCTGTATTGGTTGAATATTGGCCATATTCAGAACCGATTGATGGAAACCATAATAATTCCAATACCAATTTTCACTCTATTGATTTGATAACCTAAACTCTGATTGTCATCTTTGGCCCAATTTGCTACCGTTGTCAGTTTGCACAGCGGGATGTACGGGCCCAGTGCTGGCCCGTGTTTCGGACCAATAAAGGTAAACCTGAATCATGTTGACAGCAGTTTTTACTACATTGTGCCATTAACCCTTAAGCTGGCTGCCTGTATTGGTCCAACAGATGCCGGTTCTGCCGGATTTCAGAATCTTTGGGGTCCGAAACAGCGAAGTTTTACTGTACAGTATATTTTTTTTATATTGGTTCAATGTTGGCCCTAATCAGGACCGATGTCAGTGAACTTAAATCATGCCAATGTTAATTTTAACTTTATAAATCTGATAACCTTTACTCCGATTGCCCGCTTTGGCCCAATTTAATATAGTTATCCGTTTGCACAGCAGGATATGTACCGGTATGTGCCCAGTAGTGGTCGATGTTTCGGACCGATGAAGGGAAACAGAAGTCATGCCGGCTCCAATTTGCACTACATTCGACCAACAATCTTAAACCTAGGTGCCAGTATTTGCCCAATTCAATTTATATACCTAGAGCAGTTAGTTCAGCAACCCACCCGTATCCCGGATCGCATCGGAGATCGGCCCAACATTCTTGACCTGTTTCTAACTTCTAACCCTTCTTCTTATACTGTCGATCTTTTCTCTCCTTTGGGCTCCTCCGACCATAAACTTATCTCTGTCACCTGTCCTATCTCTCCAGTACAGCCACCCGATCCTCCTAGCTGGCGGCGCTTGTGGCACTTTGGCGCTGCCGACTGGGAGGCTCTTCGGCAGTACTTCTTTGATTTCCCATGGAATGATTTCTGCTTCCATGGCCGGGGACCCTCGGAGAGTGCTGAACGCATTACCGAGGTAATCCTATCGGGCATGGAAGCATACATTCCATTCTCTTTCTCTCAGACTAATGCTAAAAAATCTTGGTTTACTAACGCCTGTTCTACTGCTGTCCGCAATAAGGAGGAAGCATTCAAACGGTACCGACGCCTTAAAACTCAAGACTCTCATTCTTCATATGTTTCTGCCCGGAATCAAGCCAAATCTGTTCTTCGACTTGCCAAACACTCTTTCATCAATAATAAATGCACTGAACTATCCAACTCTAGCTCTTCCCAAGCTTTCTGGCATCTAGCCAAAAACCTCTCCAACAATTTCTCTTCCTCGTCTTTCCCTCCCCTTTCCCACTCTGATGGCACAACCATCACTTCTTCCTCTGACAAAGCTAAACTCTTCGCTCAAACTTTTGCTAGAAACTCCACCTTGGATGATTCCGGTGCTATTCCTCCCTCTCCGCCCTCCTCTCTCTTACTTATGCCTAATATCCTAATCTCTTCTAAAGATGTACTTTCTACCCTCTCTGGGCTTAACACTAATAAGGCGTACGGTCCGGACGGTGTTCCTCCTGTTGTTCTCAAAAACTGTGCTTCCGTGCTGACTCCCTGCCTAGGCAAACTCTTTCGTCTCTGTCTATCCTCTAACGTCTTCCCTTCATGCTGGAAGTTTGCTCACATTCAACCTGTCCCAAAGAAGGGTGACCGCTCTCAACCCTCCAACTATCGTCCAATTGCTCTTATCTCTTGTCTTTCTAAAGTTTTTGAAACTATTCTTGCTTCCAAATTTCTTAAGCATTTCTCTTCTCATAATCTGCTCTCAGATCGCCAGTATGGCTTCCTTAAGGGTCGCTCTACTGGTGATCTTCTTTCATATCTTACTAACTCTTGGTCATCCTCCTTTCGGGACTTCGGTGAGACTTTTTCTATTGCACTAGACATATCGAAAGCCTTCGATAGAGTCTGGCATAAATCTTTAATTTCTAAACTACCCTCCTTCGGTTTCTATCCCTCCATCTGTGCCTTTGTCTCTAATTTCCTTTCCGGCCGTTCCATAGCTGCGGTTGTGGACAGCCATTGTTCACTTCCTCACCCTATAAACTCCGGTGTTCCTCAGGGCTCTGTCCTATCTCCTATTCTCTTTCTAATTTTTATAAATGATCTCCTTAACTGTACCTTAATTCCCATCCATTCATACGCAGACGACTCAACCTTACACTACTCCATTAGTTTTTCAGAACGCCCCAGCCAGCAATCCCTCAAGGACAAACGTAATGAAGCCATAGAACTCTTAAATTCTGATCTAAATACTATTTCCAATTAGGGCAGAGAAAACCTTGTTAACTTTAATGCTTCCAAAACCCAATTTCTCCATCTATCTACCCGTCAGGATCTCCCAGCGGACTATCCCTTATTCTTCAACAATACAAAAATCAACCCTTCATCTTCTCTCAATATTCTTGGTGTCTGTTTTTCTTCTGCTCTCATTTGGAAGGACCATATTACCAGTCTTGCTAAGGCAGCCTCCCAGAAGCTGGGTGTGCTCAACCGCCTTAGGGGGTTCTTTTCCCCTGCACAGCTTCTTGCTCTGTACAGGGGCATAGTGCGCCCTTGTATTGAGTATTGTTCACATGTGTGGGGAGGTTCCTCTCACACCGCTCTCCTAGACAAAGTTGAAAGGAAGGCCTTTCGTATCATTAACTCCCGTCCACTCACCAACTCTCTGCAATCTCTCTCTCTCCGCCGCAATGTTGCATCTCTCTCGCTATTCTATCGCTACTATAATAATCAGTGTTCCTCAGAGCTATCCCAGTGCATACCACCTCCTTTACGTAGGGCACGTGGTACCCGTCTTGCAACTCAATCCCACCCCTACTCTGTGCAACTCTCCAACCCAAGAGTGAAACGTTACTCTCAAACTTTCTTCTACTCAACATCTGAGCTCTGGAACTCTCTCCCAGAATCAGTCTTTCCCTCTTCCTATGACTTAAATTGCTTCAAACTCCGTGTGTCCAGGCATTTTGGCTCGAACGTCCCTTGATTTTGGCCCTGTCACTCTTTCAACTATGGGGGAGGCACTCGCTATAGGCAGTTATGCCTTTTGCCTCCCTCAATCACATAGAAAAAAAAAAAAAAAAAAAAAAAATATATCAGCTTGTATAACAGTTCTATAATAGTTTAACCTGGACTAAAGAGGATGAACCGTAATCATGCCATTATAGATTATAACTATATTTTGCCAATAACCATAAATCTGACTCATGTTTGGCCCAATTTATTTAAGTTATCATTTTCACAGTGAAATGTATGGGTCTAGTAACTGGCCCATGTGTAGTACTGATGATGGGAGACTGGAATCATGCCAACACCAAATTGTCCTATATTGGACAAAGTACTGTACCTTAAAAGCTGATATTTAAAATATATCGGTCCAAAACTGGCAACAACATTTGATATTGATATCTGTTTGTACCCAGGGATGCATGTGTTTAGTACTGGCCCGTGTAGGCTATGTGTGTGCTACTCAAGGGAAAATCTACAAATAGTTTATTTTTAAGAGTTAAATGGAAAATCTACCCTCTCGCACATAAGGATGCTTTTCAAGTTCTTCGAGTTGGAGTAGGTCACCAAATGTGAACCCATGATTCGAAATGCATCCTCTATATATAGATAAGTACAGTAAATAAGAATCAAATTGACTAGATTACGTCCTTCAGAAGACGCATTAATGTTTTAGTAATTTGAAGGAGGTACCGGTAATACGGTAATTTTCAATCACGTCCACACCATATGGTGGCACATACTAACCCTTAATCAGTCTTACTTTTGCCACTGCTCTGGCAGTTGGATACTTCGCTCAATGAAAGTTGGCTAAAATTATTGATGCATATAAGCGAGAGGGTAAGGATCATCATTGTCGAGTCTAGTCATTTTGCCTAAAAAAATAATACGTGTTAAGAAAATTAATGTACTGTATGTCATATCAGCATCTAATAATCATAATATTGTACCGGTATATATATAGGCATATACAGTATATATATACAGTATATATATACATATATACATATATACCAGTATATATACATATACAGTATATATATACCAGTACTGTACTGGCTACCGGTATACTTTAATACAGTGAAGATCACACACATGGAACACATACAATTGTAGATATAATAAAGTAAACACAAGCCAGGGAAGATATTTCGTCCCTGCCTATTTTAAATGTGTTGTCGTGAATCCTAGCTGGTATATATACCGTAGTTTGAATTTCCCGGGTGCACGACAGCTGGTTCCTTTTTGTTTATACACATTACTTTATTTATCTTTGTGGATAAATATTACTGTGGTTGCACCAATTATATCTTAGTTTATTTTCCCTTATTATTTAATCACAGGAGACCATATAGAACCCTTAAATATATTTATATTGTTACGATAAAAGGGTATCTCAGTACACTTCACACAGAGACTTCGTCCCGTTCACAACAAACGACCAGTTGCTGCCACATAACAACAGAACTTCACTGATCTACACCTACCGACATGTCCATCACCTAACCTACACTCTTTGCATCACAGCTAAGTTCCTTTAATACTAGAAGTACTTCATAGATATTACTGGGACTACCACAGATAGCCTACATATACAATTTAACACGTAAGTCCAACGCCGACCGGTATCATATTTATAGCCTAGGCCATTTCATCTTTCCAGGTCTGAACATTTACTTTATATCCATTTCTCCTCTACCCCCTAGGAATAATATTCAGGATATAATTGGTGCCGTGTGACCAGGATACTGGGCCATCTGTTATACTGTATATTGATAGGAATTGGGGGGTATTAGGCCTGACTTGTCTGCCTTTGTGTAGAGCTGGGCGATCCAGTGGGCAAATGTTGAGGGGCGCATATGTCCGGGATTTTCCGCTGGACCGTCCAGTGCAGTGCCCTGCTTTTTTTTTTTAAGCAGTTCTATAGACCAGGGGCAAGGGTGGACACTGTCAGGCAGACCTCAGCCTGGGTTAGATGCGCCAGGGAGCCGGAAGGTGTTAGATAGGCTACTGAACAGAGCGCATGCCTTCTTTGAGGAGAAGGACAAGGCCGAGGAGGAGCAGTCGACGCAATAGGCTAGATCTAAAGACTAGGACGACGGCTGCGGCTGTTCCTCCTTCAGAGGAGTCATGATCCTTCTTTCTCTTTCTTTTTCTTTCTTTTTCTTTGTAATTTGTTAAAATTTAATATAGCCTAGCCTAGTAAAGTAAATATTGTAAAGTAGAGTAATATGACAAGGGTAATTTTCCTTTTCTTTGATCATTTGTAAACTCACAGGGGGCACACGGTCTGCATGCTTCGATTTGCTTGGTTGCTGTCGTCATCAATGTAAGTAGGTTAGCCTAGGCTTAGAATAGATTAGAAGAGGTTAGCCTACAGTGACAATTAATATTGTTGTTCCTTAAGCTTTAGTTACCGTAAACTTTTAAGAATGGATGAGAAAATAAAGTCATTGCGGCGGTTCAGGGCCGCCAAGAAGGGAGGGATTACTAAGCTTACCTCTAATCTGTCTGAATTTATTGAACATGCTGCTACACTGCATGATGTAAGGGGTGTAAAAATCACTTTAGAAAAGGCCCTAGCTGATATCGAGTCTTATAACGTAGAGTTGTATAGCTTATATTCAGATGATCAGTTAGAGGATGAGATGGTGAAAGATATGCAGTATGTTAATCAAGTAAACAGTCAGTTAGCTGAGTTAGATAGTGCTCTACAGACAACCACTTCTGGTAGATCTCATGATAGTGCAGCAAGTAGGAAGCAGAAGGGTATTCAGCTACCCTCCCTGAAGTTGCCAGTTTTTTATGGGGATCCAACACAGTGGGTGGGTTTCTGGGAGCTCTTTGATTGTAGGCCTAGTGTTCACTCCCAAACAGACTTAATCCGGGAACTGCGGGAAGACTCTTAAGAGTTCCCCCGGCGGACTGCGGGAAGACTCTTAAGAGTCAGGGGGGAAAAAAAAAAAAAAAAAAACTCCGAAAAAGAAATATTTTTTTGGTTTTTATTTATTTTTTTTTATTTTTTTGTTTTGCCCCTGGGCCATGCCAAATATCACTCCTCCACCTCCCCTCCTTCCCCAGTTTCCTCCCCTCCTTCAGTTATCACCTATTTTCCCTGTTATTCCCTTTTCCTGTGGTCTAATTTCGTGCGACTTGGTAGCAGGGCGTTGTCATCACTGTTAGCAAGCGAGTGCTAGAGAGAGAGAGAGAGAGAGAGAGAGTATCGATCGACAGTCTCTCTCCAGAGGTGGAGAAAAGTGATGGGCTGGGAGGTTGCCTCAGCCATACATTGTGTAACTCCTGGCCTGTATCGCCGATTTTGACCATCCAAACGCTGTTTCCACTTGTTTTATTGTTGTACAGTAAACTTCCGTTAATCCGATAGGCAGCGGACCGGCCCTCGTTCGGATTAGTGGATTTTTCGGATTATTGGACTTTACCCCTATGAACCTGTGTATGACGAAAACATTGAGGCATTAGGCCACCCAAATGACACAATGGTGCACACACACATATCATATGTTCATGAAATCACTTCAAAAGTTTACCATTGTCATTGTAGCCTATTACCTACTTCAAAACATTCAGATTAATGGTCAAAGGAATCTGCTGATATAAACGTCTTCTTCTTCTGTCTACTAGCGAGTTTGTCTTGCTCTTGAAGATCAGATCAGATGTGGTTCGGGAAGTAATGCCTTAACCTAACAAGTGCGCATGGGGGTAATTGAAAACGTCCCCCTGTGCTGACGTATTTGAGGTGTTTCCGTCACTAAAATATTCATTGTACCATTAATAGCATTAATAATTATCCATATGCGCCTATTATGGGTTGATTATAAAGGTATTAACCTGAAACAACAATAAAACGAGTGAAAACAGCGTTTGGATGGTCAAAATCGGAGATATAGCCCGCGAGTTGTATAATGTATGGGTGAGGCAAACTGCTTTCCCGCCAATTTCCCCCAAGGCCACTGAGACACAGTCGATCGATACTCTCTCTCTCTCTCTTGCACTCGCTTGCCATCAGTGATGACAACACCCTGCTTGCAACTCGCTAATGTTAGCACGAAAATATACCTCAGAATAAGGGAATAATAGGGAAAATAGGTGATAACTGAAGGAGGAGGAAAGTGGGGAAGGAGGGGAGGTAGAGGACTGAGATTTTGCATGGCCCAGGGGCCAAAAAAAAAAAAAAATATAAAAAAAAATAAAAATAAAAAAAAATAAAAAATTTCTATGTCAAAAGTTGATTTTTTATTTTACTTACTCTCAAGAGTCTTCCCGCAGTCCGCCGGGGGAACTCTTAAGAGTCTCCCCGCAGCTCCCGGGTTAACAACGGCACTTCCCTGAGAGGTTCTTGTAATTTTCATTTTGTGATTTTCCTTTTGTGACGTGCTCTGTTATATTATATTGTATTAAAAGCACCCTTGGGACGCTCCGATCACTGAACTATAAATAGTAGCGTATCGGAACGTCCAAAGGTGCGTTTTCAAGCTCAAGACTAATACGTCCAAAGGTGCGTTTTCAAGCTCAAGACTGAATGCGCTTGCAGAAAATGCGGTGCAAGCCAGTAGCGCATTGGAGCGTCCCAAGGATGCGTTCAAGAGCAAAACAAACTCTCTAGCAGACGATGTGGAAGAAGAAGGTGTTTACGTTTATATCAGTAGCTTCCTTTGACCATTAATCTGAATGTTTTGAAGTAGGTAATAGGCCACAATGACAATGGTAAACTTTTAAAGTGAATTCATGAACATATGATATGTGTGTGATCCATTATGTGTCATTTGAGTGGACTAATGCCTCAAAAAGGGGACTTTGGGACTTCTTGAAATTCGGACCATCGGGTGAATTCGGATTTGGCCTCAAATTGAAAAATTCGGACTATTGGGAGATTCGAATCATCGGTCGTCGGATTAACAGACTTTTACTCTAACAGGTTAATACCTTTATAATCATCCTATAATAGGCGCAAATGATTAAGTATTAATGCTATTTATGGTAAAATAAATATTTTAGTGATGGGAACAGCTCAAATACGTCAGCACAGGAGTGTGGTGTCTCATACCCCCCATGCGCACTTCAGAGGTTTACTGACATTCAGAAATTTACGTATCTAAAGGGACAACTTAGTGGTGAGGCTCTACAAATTGTTGGTGGATTTAGTTTGGTCACTGCAAGTTATTAACCAGCGGTCACTATACTGAAAAACAGTTATGGTCAAAAGGATCGCATCAAAGCAGCTCACATAGCGAAACTGTAATCTCCCACATCCTAGCCAGGAGGTCAGTGCTCTGAAAGATTTGTCTGCGTCATTTGAGTGTGCGTTAGAATCATTACGCTCTATGGATGTAACAGTAAGTGAAATGTGTGCAGTACTGTTGCATAATAAACTCCCTAGTGCACTCTCTGAAGTGATTAAGCGTGAATTAAAAGACAACTGGCTGGATGTGGATGAATATGTTCGTGTGTTTAAGACTGAAGTGTGCAATCTAGAAAGTAGACATAATCCACTAGAACAGTTTGGGGTGACCGCCACAGCAGCATATGCAGTGTATCAGAAACCCGATACCAAGCAGAAGTATGGATGTAAGTTGTGTTTAAAGATAGAACATTTTTGGGCAAAGTGTGCAAAATACAAGAACAGTCCCACCAAGGCCAATAGAGCAAGGCAGTTGAAATTGTGCGTCGGGTGCCTGTCGTCAGAACATGGCAGCTAGGGGTGTACTAACCCTAAAATTAGGCCGTGCCAATTCTGCCAACAGAAACATTTTAATTATTTGTGTCCGACGCCACGCCTTGAACAAACTGGACAACCAGCAGCCCCTGAACCAACAGTGACCATGGCTGTGGCTTCGGGCCGTAATGCAGTGTTGTTGCCTACCATTCAGATTCCCTTGACCGACAGAAACGGTCATACCAGTAGAGTAAGAGCTTTGTTGGACCAATGTTCGCAGCGTACCTTCATCTTGCGCTCTGCTTTATCGCAGCTTGATTACGTTAGGGTCAGTAAGGAACAGCTAAAGCTCCAGGGATTTACTGGCTCACTTGGTAGTACTGAGTATGAAATAGTAGAGTTAACCTATCATCACAGAAGAAGGGTGCGTAATTTGAGAGCCGTTGTGGTGGAGGAGTTACCAGTATACCGGTACAAGCCAGGGAGGGGATTAGGGATGGAGGTAAATGCTATCAAGGCTCGGGGTTACAAATTAGCAGATCCAGGTATCACTGATGGAGATATGATAGGGTTACTGATTGGGGCGGACTTTTATTACCACTTGTACATTCAGGCTATGTCAGGGAAGGAAGTATAGTTATGTTACCCACAATTTATGGTTACGCACTGAGTGGCACTTATCAGTCAGATATAGAAGAGACCCATGTAGAGTTAGTCACTGTTCTTAAGTTAGCAGTAGACCCTTTAGTGGAGATACAGGAAGATATT
Source organism: Lithodes maja (assembly GCA_037953745.1). NCBI lineage: Eukaryota > Metazoa > Arthropoda > Malacostraca > Decapoda > Lithodidae > Lithodes > Lithodes maja. The sequence continues at coordinate 10,955 of JBAKBP010007533.1, forward strand.
GGCAGGAATTCTCCAGAATTAAAGGATCTGACAGCTCTATGGGACTTGGATCATATTGGTATAAGTCCTAATGAGACTGGTAAGGGTGGGGAGAAAGTCTTAAATAGATTTTCTGAAATGGTACAGTATTCCGAAGCACAGGGACAGTATATAGTGGAACTGCCGTGGAGAGATAACATAGATAAATTACCTGATAACTTTAAGTTAGCCCTGGGCAGAATGAGAGGCTTGCAACGTAAGTTTATAAAAGATCCCAACTACTGTCAACAGTATACAAAGGTTCTGGATAATCAGATAGAAAGGGGGTTTATTGAAAGGGTAGAAAACAGGAATCAGGCTGGTCATCCCATTAACTACTTAGCTCACCATGGTATTACCAAGGATAGTGTTACTACGCCTGTACGGATAGTGTTTGACTGTTCGGCTAGGATGGACGAGAAGGCGTTCAGTCTGAATGACTGTCTCCATACAGGTCCATCGCTAGTGGCTGACCTCACCCAGGTGCTTCTGCGCTTTAGATGCCATCAATTTGCCTGGGTGAGTGATATTGAGAAAGCATTTCTCATGGTGGGGTTAAGTGAGAAAGATAGGGATGCTACTAGGTTTCTGTGGCCCGTTGATCCCTTGGATGTTGCAAGTCTTTACATTGTCTACCGGTTCCATGCAGTTCTGTTCGGGGCCACCTGTTCCCAGTTCCTCTTTAATGCTACCATTCAAAAACACCTGTCTATGATACAGGAGAACAGTGAAGTAGTTAATAAGCTCAAAAGGGGGCTGTATATTGATAACTTGCAGGGGACTGGTGATGATGTAAGTGATTTGCAACAACAATGTTGGGATGCCCGTAGAATATTTTCCAGCGCTAACCTGTCTTTACGTGAGTGGGTCACAAATAATGAGAATTTGCGGGAACTGTTGCACCTGAAGGGTATAGCTTCCGCCAAACAAGACAGGGTTAGGGTACTTGGCGTTGGGTGGCTAACTAATAAGGATATGTTACAGGTTAATTTCCGCGGAAGTAGCCCTGCATTGGTTACGAAATGCGAGGCTCTAAGTCTAACCGCGAGTGTGTTCGATCCTCTAGGAGTGTTGCTACCGGTAACCATCCGGGCGCGGAGGTTCGTACAGGACTTGTGGAGATTAGAATGTGGGTGGGATGTCCCCATTCCAGATGACATGAGAGCTAACTGACAGGGTATTTATAACGATATGATAGATAGTACAGGTATCATGTTTCCCCGTCAGGTCACTAATTCTAAGAGGGTTACGCTGCACCTATTTAGTGACGCTAGCTCAGTAGCATATGGTGTAGCGGCCTATGCGGTTGGTGATGAGGTGAGTAGGTTAGTAATGGCCAAAGCTAAGGTTGCGCCTATTAAGTCCCTCGCCATACCTAAGATGGAGTTGACTGCTGTTCTTCTCGCAGCTCGTCTCGCATGTTATATATGTGAGGCCTACGTGGACGAGCTGATTATAGAGAATGTATACCTCTGGTCGGACAGCCAGATAACCCTATGCTGGTTGTCTAGTAAAAAGATTTTGCCTATTTATGTTCAAAATAGAGTGGATGAGATAACGTCATTAGTCCCCGGCGCTCATTTTCGTTATGTGTCCACAGAGGACAACCCCAGTGATCTAGTTACCAGAGGGATTTCATATGTGTCCTTAGTTGCTTCTTCGCTTTGGTGGGGAGGGTCCACATGGCTACCTCACCAAATGCTATGGCCTGATCATGGCCCAATCGGGGGCTCAATAGGAGGGGACACCACTGTGGGTTGTAACACGAGTCAAGAAGGAATCCTGTCATTGCCGGTACCGGTTGCCCCTACTGCCATATTGAATTGGGACCGGTATGGCTCATATATGAAGTCATGGCATGTAATGGCATGGGTCCTTAGGTTTATTAAGACTCTTGAAGAGAAGACACAAGGGAATTATCAGGCAAAACCGGCATACTTGACGGTGCCGGAATTAAGAGCAGCAGAGTCAGCCATGATTAAGGTAGCTTAGAGAGAAGCTTACTCTGAGGAACACAACTATTTGTCAAAAGGACAGGGCACACCAAGCAATATAGTGAAGCAGTTAGGCCTCTATATGGAGGGAGGCATGATACGCTGTAGAGGTAGGCTACACTTTTCAGCTTTACATGATAGCGCCAAGTACCCTATCCTTATCCCTAATAAACATCGTATAGCCACTCTCCTTAGTAATTACTGCCACAAAGTGTGTAACCATAGTGGTGTTAGTTATGTTGTAAATTACATAAGGCAAAGATGGTGGATCTCCAAGATTAGACAGGTAGTAAAGAAAGCCTTAAGGGGATGTATCATCTGCAAGAGATTGCAAGGTACATCATACCGTGCTGTACAGGCCCCTCCATTGCCGGAGTTTAGGGTTCAGGAAGTGAGTCCTTTCCAGGTAACGGGGGTTGACTACACAGGTGCCTTGCCGGTAAAAGAGAAGGGGGGTACTGTAAGTAAACTATATATACAGGATGTAGTCTTATTCACCTGAGCGGTCCATGTAGAAACGGTGTCTAACCTCTCCTGCGAATTATTTTTGCATGCGTTCCGTAAGTTTAGTAGCAGGAGGGGTTACCCTGAGATTATGATGAGTGATAATGCCACCACATTTGTTAGCGGAGCCAGTACACTACGGGAGTTGATGGATGATGCAAGGTTAAAAGGAACTCTAGCGGAATTCAAATGCGAGTGGCGATTTATACCGGCCAGGGCGCCATGGTTCGGTGCCATATGGGAACGGGTCATTGGCATCCTAAAGGCTGGCTTGAAGAAGGTACTGGGTCGAGCATTGGTTACCACAGAGGAACTGAATACGGTATTACTGGAGCTCGAGGCCACAGTCAATGATCGCCCGCTTGGCTACAGCTACAGTGATCTTGAAGACCCTCTACCCATCACTCTTTCACAACTGGTTCATGGGAGGCGGATCAGAAGCTTTCCAAGGCGGGAAGTCACGGATGAAGATCTCAAGGACACGACTTGGCGTAACAATTATATCGTCAACCAACGCTTCCAATATGTTACAAAGCTCTCACATGACTTGTGGAAAAGGTGGAGCACTGCTTGTCTAATATCACTCAGGGAGCAACATCGTCACTTAACCCGGCAAGCGCGATAGGCCTCACGGAAGGCTTCCTATAGGGAACGCGATAGGCCTCACGGAAGCAAGACCATAAAAAAAGCTTAAAAAAAAAAAAAGGGCCTATCAAAACAAAAGAATTTGTCTCTAGGTGAGATAATTCCCCTCCAGTACTCATCCATGTAAATCTCACCCACCCCCCTCCCCTCCTTCCCCACCTTATTCCCCCCTCCCTCCCCTCCTCAATTATCACCTATTTTCCCTCTTATCATCATTTATCGGTTATTTTTCTCTCCCGCGATAATGTAGCACAAGTGGGTTGCAGAAAAGATCGATATGTAACACCCAGACACCAGCCCACACCGCCCCGCTCGTCTCAGTTACCTCACAGACAGCGAGAGAGGAGGGTTGACTGTAGCTCTCTCTCGCCTGACATTACGACCGGGTGGCCAATATCTTCGTTTTTCACCACCCAAATGCTTTTCCCACTTATTTTAGCACTCTTGAAGGTTCATATATACATCATATATGTAAAATAAAAGCATACCGAAAACAAATAATGGTCTATATTGTAAATATAACGAATTCTGTCAGAATCCAAGGCTAGAAATGCACAAATAACTACCCTAGCCCCTAGGTCTATTTAGCGCTTACCGGGTTAATGGTAAAAAAAGGGATAGCATCGCCGCAAGTTGGGAATGTCATTCTAGTACATGATGACGGCCCCCGACTTTTTTGGCGTATAGGTCGGATAATGAAACTTCTTCGTGGTCCTGACCACGAATGTAGGGTAGTTCAGGTAAAAACAGGAGCCGGTTTGACCACCAGACCGGTGGTTAAGCTATACCCACTAGAGATAGATTTAGAGGTAGTGGATGGCGACAGCAAGCCGAACTCTGATAATATCCTTCCTGCTACTGGAGCGGACCGAGGTGATACCCCTCAGAGGCCGTCACGTCGGGCTGCTTTGGGTTCCTCCCAGTTGTGGCGATCCATGATCGGGACGGGACAATTGTAAATACTTTGTATATAACTGGTGGCGGAGTATGTCGTGAATCCTAGCTGGTATATATACCGTAGTTTGAATTTCCCGGGTTCACGACAGCTGGTTCCTTTTTGTTTATACAAAGTTTTATGTAGTAATGTACACCCTATGTGGTGGATTGTGTTCTTTTATTTAATAATTTTCATTTTAGTAAGCGTTGTTTCCACATAGCGATTTTGATAATTTAATTTGACTTTATATTGTCCTTGTCCCAATTTTGGTTTGTTTAGTTTGCAAGTTTTACATTTTAATTTATATAGGTTCAGGGACAGTATAGATGTGAGGCCGGTCTGTACTAGTGGCAACATTAGTATACGACGTGTTCCCCATGTACTGTCCCTTCCTTTACTTGTATTCGTTGACGAACCAGGACCGGCCACGGACTATGTGTTAGAATAATTCTCTGTACCCTCGCACCAGACAAAATTACAAAAACTAAAAAATGAACAATACAAATGAAAATAACCGGCGTCTTTTCGATGATAACTGTAAATGTAAACTCTGTGTGAATGAATTTGATTTTGAACATCAAACATTTTTTAAAAGTTACATTACCAATACAAAATTTTTGTTTTTAAATTCTTCTGTTAATGTAACATCTCCATGTAAAGTAAAGAATGTTATCTATTTAATAACCTGTGATAAATGTGGTATACAATATGTTGGAAAGACGGAGCAATGTTTAAGAGAAAGAGCCTACGGGCATAGATCAGGAATTAAGAACGGCATCGACTCCAAGATTCTTCTATATAAGCATTTTAACACAGATTGTACTAAATTTTATTGTAAATACAAAATTATAGAAATTGTTCAAAGTAATCAAAATGTTTTAGATAGAGAAAATTATTGGATTGGAAAATTAATGACCATCTATCCATTTGGACTTAACAATCAAATAAAAAATGTAGGCAACATTTTGTATAAAGATTTATTAAAAAACGATTTTAATAACCCATATTTTAACTTCCCTGTTTTAAACAGAAGACCTGGTAGACACGGTAATAGAAGACTAAATACATTTAATAAAAAGAAAAACAGGTCTGATATTAAAATTATTGTTAATAATTTATATTCATTATATCGAAATTTCGGAATTAAAAAATTAAAAGATTCATTGAAAGGCCTACAAAAGAAAAGTTTTGCTCCTTTTATAGAAAATATTCTAAACAATAAACATAATTTCACAAATAAATTTAAGAATATAGTCTTTGCTTTTATGGGATATATTAGAGCTAATTCTAAGAAATCCAAAGATAACCGTATTAAAGATAAAGTCATGTCCACTTTAAATTATTCCTCTAAAATTTTAGACAAAATTAATGTTAACAGTCTTATTAATTCAAAGAAAGTTAAGTCCATGTTACCAGATGGTTGTAAAGATGTCAAACCATTAATAGTGTATTCATATGAACGACCTGTTGGGTCTATTATTTGTAATTATAATAAAGTTTTAGGAAATCTTTCAGATAATGATATTTTCAATAATAATAAATGCGTGTGTGAAAGAGTCATGGATATGCCAGCTAGCAGACGTGATGCACTAGCAAAGTTCATTTATAGTCCGATATGTCACATATTAACAGGTGATGTAGAACTAGTTAAACATTTTGCAAACGACAAATTAGCGGAGCTATGTCGTAAAGGGTTTAAATTTAGAATAGGGAGTAATAAAGTAACATGGGACATAATTTTAAAAGATATTGTTTTTTCAGTCAATAAATTAAAAGATAAATTGTTAAAAATTGCGTGCTGCGATGCGAGAGAACTAGAAGCATGGTCTAAATTATTAATTAAGTTAATTAGAAATAAAATTTTCTCGCTTAAAAATGAATTTAATCTTTCAGATTTTATAGACTATAATTATAATAAGCTTAAAGCTGATTTAATAAATTTACATAAACATTTTGTAATCACTACAGTAGATAAAGCCAGCAATAATTATAGCTTCACATGTAAGAAATTTTATCTTGAAAACATGAAAAAAGAATTAGGTATTAAGGGTAACATTTTATGTAAAAATATTTGCGGTAATTCTGTTTATGAAATTCAAAATAATCTGAATATTGATAACTTAATCGATGAACATACCAAGAAAAATATAACATTTGATATTAAACTTTCTGATAAGAACAAGTGCATTGCAAAATTATACATGTTACCTAAATTTCATAAAAGACCTTATAAATATCGCTTTATTGCCGGAGCAAAATTTGCTACCACTAAAACTCTATCAGAACAAGTCGTAAATTGCTTAAAATACATTAAAAGTACTCATAAAAGATATTGTAATACCATCATGAGAAGAACTGGCATTAACTATTATTGGAGTGTTGACAATTCGTTAGAAGTTATTGATAAAATAAATACCATGCCGAAAGTTACCTCGGTACATAGCTTCGACTTTTCGACTTTGTATACCAATTTGCCTTTAGATTTAGTATATTCAGAGCTTTGCTTTATTATAGATTTGCACTTTGACAGGTTCGTTAGGAATGGTAATTATTTCATAAATGTTTATACATATTTTAATAATGCATCACTTAGCTCTACTCCCACTAGTTCTGTATATTTTGATAGAAATAAACTTAAAGATGCCCTTAAATTCCTCCTATTCAATGCTTATGTTAGATTTGGGCCGTACATTTTCAAACAAATATTAGGAATTCCTATGGGTGGAAATGCTAGCCCTTTAATTGCAGACTTATTCTTGCTTGCTTTAGAATTTAAATATATAAAAGACTTAGTTGACAGTAGCAAGAAAAATAAAATCCCAGAAAAATTAGCACTTGCTAAATTGTTAAGTAATAATAGTAGATATATTGATGATATTCTCGTTTGCAATTTGTTAAATTTTAATCAAGTTGCTAAACTTATTTACCCTAATTCTATTCCCCTCACACAATGTAACGTAAATTATAAAGTTGAAAATTTTCTTGATATAAATATAGAGATTGCTAATGAACAGTGCATACTTAAAGTATATCACAAAGTTGATGATTTTAATTTTAACGTAATAAACTTTCCTTTCCCTAGTAGTAATATCGATAGTAAAATAACGTATAATTGTTTTTATTCCCAATTAATAAGATTTTGTAAAATCTGCACTAAAGTAGATGACTTTTGGGCTAGAGCTAGGTTACTATACAGACTCTTAGTGGACAGAGGTTTTGAGGCAAGTAAATTGTTCCATAAATTTAATCTTTTTAGGGTCAATTATTGTGACTGTATTCTAAAATTTGACATCAATAATTTTAATCAAGCATTTTTAACTTGAAGTTTCTTGTATAACCTCTGCTTACTTTTTGTCTGAATTTATTGTTTTTTGTCTGTATTTATTGTTTATCTTTTTCTTTTTCTATTATTAATATTAATATTGATGATTTTTTAAATTTATTGTTCTTGTTAAAAGAGTACTCTTTGTTTAAATCTGTTGTTACTTCATATTTTGCAATTATTTGTCTTTATATTATATGTATTCATTGTCGATAGTATCAATTGCTTACTTTTGCGATTTCCTTAGTTTATTTGTGCTATAAATGTAGGTTATTTGTAGGGTAGTTATTGATAGGGGTCACTTGAGGCATGCTATGCTTACAGGTACCTACCCGATAGCACTATCGTTAGTGAGTGCTGTACTGTATTTTATATATTATTTTGTAATAGTATAGATATCTTATCAATATTTGTATTTTGTACTATTGTTAATGTCTTGTCATGTTGCAAATTTGATTTTAAATAATATTTTGACATTTAACATGTAGTTTCTTTATTCATGCAGAGTTTAGTAAAATTTGCCAGAACGTCCCGGACTTCCCAAACTTGACTACTTCCTTTAACGTGACGATAGTGCGTTGTTATATGTGCGATTAGTTTGCTTGGGAAACAGATTAACTTGCTCATGTAGTAATGTACACCCTATGTGGTGGATTGTGTTCTTTTATTTAATAATTTTCATTTTAGTAAGCGTTGTTTCCACATAGCGATTTTGATAATTTAATTTGACTTTATATTGTCCTTGTCCCAATTTTGGTTTGTTTAGTTTGCAAGTTTTACATTTTAATACACATTACTTTATTTATCTTTGTGGATAAATATTACTGTGGTTGCACCAATTATATCTTAGTTTATTTTCCATTATTATTTAATCACGGGAGACCATATAGAACCCTTAAATATATTTATATTGTTACGATAAAAGGGTATCTCAGTACACTTCACACAGAGACTTCGTTCCGTTCACAACAAACCACCAGTTGCTGCCACATAACAACAGAACTTCACTGATCTACACCTACCGACATGTCCATCACCTAACCTACACTCTTTGCATCACAGCTAAGTTCCTTTAATACTAGAAGTACTTCATAGATATTACTGGGACTACCACAGATAGCCTACATATACAATTTAACACGTAAGTCCAACGCCGACCGGTATCATATTTATAGCCTAGGCCATTTCATCTTTCCAGGTCTGAACATTTACTTTATATCCGTTTCTCCTTTACCCCCTAGGAATAATATTCAGGATATGTGTGATACCGGTAAGCAAGTAAGAAGAAATTAGGCTTACATTCGTTAGAGAGATGCAGAGTTAGAGGGGATATGATAAAGGTATTCAAGTGGGTTAGTGGGATTAATAAAGGGGACATGAAAAATGTACTACAGTTCAGTGATAGCGAAAGAACTCGTACAAATGGTATCATATTAGATAAATTTAGTTTCAGAAAAGATATAGGCAAATATTGGTTTGGTAACAGAGTTGTAGATGGGTGGAATAGGCTACCAAGTGATATAGTGGGATCAAGAACGATTGGGAGCTTTAAGATAAAATTAGATAGGCATATGGACGAGATGGGTTGGGTGTGAGGGGGCTCTACCAGGTGTGGGCCAATCGGCGCTCAGCAGACCCCTGTAATCTTGTGTTAATCCCTGACCATTTTGGTGGGGGCAGTTTTTATGGGTGGATGGGACTCGTTAGCCTTGGTCGGCAACTCATCTAGGGGAGACAACCTTATACAAATCCGGGTGGATGGGACTCGTCAGCCTTGGTTGGCAACCTGTCTAGGGGAGTAAACCTGATACAAATCCGTACTGCTTACCTAAGGGTAAGGCAGGTTAGTGGATGGATTAGCCGAACACCACTGTAGAAAAATAGTGCTAACAAGATACACAGAGGGCCTCGGAGTCGGACGGATCCTGAATTGAGTGGTCAATCCTGTAAGTCCTTCACTAAACTGGCTCGGGTTGTCCCTCTCACAGGGAATAGGTCCGCTTGGGGGCATTCTGTGTATGGCCACCCTCGTAAGGGGAGTAAGGCGTCTGGCAATAGATAGTACTCAAGGTATTCGTGAGTTGGGCCTATAATTGGGCCTTGTAATTGGGGTTGGGTGTGACAGGGATCTGCCTTGTATGGGCCGATCGGCTTTTTGCAGACTCCCATTTTCTTATGTTCTTATGTAAATCATGGCCTGTGATTGGCTAATCTGCTTTAGCCCGTCAGTCGGTCTCCTCTCTCGCTTACTCTCCCGTTTACCATTTTATTGTTTCGCTTGTGTTTACTTTATAATATATACGTTATTATTGGGTTTCATGTGATATTTAACACACAAAGAGCAGGTGGTAGGGTATTTTACACTGTGCCGCCCAGCAGTTTTTTTTTTACCCTAAATAGGGTTGTTTCCGTGCTCATTTTCATGCATAAACAAGACCCAGAGCGTAAAACAAGTATCTATCCCTGAAAGGGCGTAAACAGAGCTTTCCAATGACACCCGAACCATCCTTGTACGACCACTGGTTCTCTTGCAACGATCGTGGAACAAGAGTGCAAAAACCCTAAAAAAAGGTAATTTCCTTACATAATTCACTGTGTAGCGAGTGAGAGGAGGTGGAGGAGGGTGGAATACAGCTCAGTACACCCACGGCGGTGGTGGGGAGCGGTCATGAGGTTACTACGCTCGTCCCACTGCTCAGCTCTCTCTCAGAGCAACATTACGTGCTGAAAATGGCACTCGACATAATTATGTGGTGCACCGCCACATAGTCCATATTTATTTAACTCGACATATGTCTTGCGCCGTTGGTTAACCTAACAAGTGCGCATGGGGGTAATTGAAAACGTCCCCCTGTGCTGACGTATTTGAGGTGTTTCCGTCACTAAAATATTCATTGTACCATTAATAGCATTAATAATTATCCATATGCGCCTATTATGGGTTGATTATAAAGGTATTAACCTGAAACAACAATAAAACGAGTGAAAACAGCGTTTGGATGGTCAAAATCGGAGATATAGCCCGCGAGTTGTATAATGTATGGGTGAGGCAAACTGCTTTCCCGCCAATTTCCCCCAAGGCCACTGAGACACAGTCGATCGATACTCTCTCTCTCTCTCTTGCACTCTCTTGCCATCAGTGATGACAACACCCTGCTTGCAACTCTCTAATGTTAGCACGAAAATATACCTCAGAATAAGGGAATAATAGGGAAAATAGGTGATAACTGAAGGAGAGGAGGAAAGTGGGGAAGGAGGGGAGGTAGAGGACTGAGATTTTGCATGGCCCAGGGGCCCAAAAAAAATAAAAAAATAAAAAAATAAAAAAATAAAAATAAAAAAAATAAAAAAAATTCGATGTCAAAAGTTGATTTTTTATTTTACTTACTCTCAAGAGTCTTCCCGCAGTCCGCCGGGGGAATTCTTAAGAGTCTCCCGGCAGCTCCCGGGTTAAGGGGGGTTAATGGTTCTTTAGATTCGGATAAAACTATAATTTATTAATCAATCATTCTATCTCTATCTATTGCCCGACGCCGTGATCCCCGAAGGGGTGGCCACTAACGAACCGCCCCCATGCACCTCTGTCCCCAGTCAGTCGACGCCCCTCCTCCCAACCAGCACCGCCTTCGTTCATGTAGTTCCTCACTCCATCCTTCCACCTCATATTCGGTCTACCTCTCCCCCTCTGTCCCTCCACCTCGCTCTCGTACACCCTCTTAGTCATTCTCTCGCTTTCCATACGTTCCATATGGCCGAACCATCTCAAGTTGTTCCTTTTCACACTTTCCAGCACATCTACCTCCACACCACACCTCCTTCTTACTTCCTCATTAGTCTGTCTATCCCTCCATGTAACTCCGCACGCACTCCTTAAGTAATTCATTTCCACTGCTCTCACTCTTGGTCTGAGTCTCTCAACCAACGTCCATGCTTCGCTTCCGTAAGTCAGTGTCGGGATTACCACACTGTCATGCAAGGACTTCTTCACTTCCATACTGACCACCCTATTTCTTGTTACTGCTTTTTAGCGTTCCTACAACCCTCTTCCCCTGTTGTACCCTCTCCCGCACCTCTTCATCCATAGTCCCATCTTTACTCAACACACTGCCCAGATACTTAAAAGAGTTGACGATCTCCATAGCCTGACCGTTCAGCTTCACCTCACACTCTGTGACTTCACCCCTTTCGAAGACCATAACCTTGCTCTTCCCCGTATTTACCTTCAAATTTCCGTTTTTCGCACACTGTTCCAAACTCATTTACCAGACCCTGCAACTCCCATTCATTATCACTCATCAGAACTGTATCATCCGCAAACAGCAGTATAGGTAGCTTCCACTCAATTCCCTCCCTTTTCAGCGATACACCAACATCCACTGCTCTTGATAGTATTTCTTTCCATGACTCCATCCATATATACAGTAAACAACCACGGGGACATCACACACCCCTGTTTCAAACCAACATTCAGGTCAAAGAACTCGCTCTGCTCACTCTCCACACGTACTGCCGCCTTTGCACCCTCATACATGCTCTTCACTGCTTTCAGCAACTTGCCCTCTACTCCGTATATTCTAAGTACTTTCCACAAACCTTCTCTATCCACTCTGTCATAGGCCTTCTCCCAAGTCCATAAAGGCAACATACACCTTTTGTTTCTTCTCCAGATACTTCTCCACAACAACAATTCAGGGTAAAAATCTGATCTACACATCCTCTTCCCTTCCTAAAACCTCCCTGCTCGTCGCCTATCCATTTCTCCGTTCTCACTCTCACTCTCTCAATCACTACCCTACTGTATACCTTCCCTACTACGCTTAGAAGACATATTCCTCGGTGGTTACCACACACTCCTCTTTCCCCTTTGCCCTTATATAGGGGGACTATTATGCCAGTCTTCCAGTCATCGGGTGCACTCTCCTTCTCCCATGCTAGTTTGCACATTTTCCATACCCATTCTATCACTATCTCACCACCATACCTCAACATTTCCCCACACACTCCATCTGTTCCTGGTGCTTTCCCCAACTTCACTCTTTTTCATGGCTTCCCACACTTCTGACCTCCTGATCCCCACCTCCTCCTCCACTACTTCTCTTCTTCTCCCTCCCATACCATATCCAGCTATGTTTGCTGGCTCTTCATTCCTTTCATTTAGCAACTCACTGAAGTACTCCCTCCATCTTTCGACTCTCTCTTGCATTCTCGGCTAGCATTCTCCCATTCTTATCTTTCACACCCTTACTGTTTCCCTTGCTACCTTCCCTAACTTTCTTGACTTCTTTCCAGAACAGTTTCTTACTCTCCCTCCATTTTACACTCAGATTCCTTCCAAATTCCTCATCTACTCTTCTCTTACTTTCCTTCACTACTCTCTTCACCACCCTCTTACTCTCCACGTACCTCGCTCGTTTCTGTCTCTCGGAATCTTCATTCCTCTACTACCCAACCACTCTCTATATGCTTTCTTCTTTTCTTCCACAGCTATTCTTACCTCTTCTGTCCACCATGCTGTACCTTTCACTCCCCTCCCTCTTCTCCTCACTCCACACACCTCCTCACATGCTGCACAGATCTCATCCTTAAACACCTTGCTCATCTCCTCCACTTCCTCCATAACTTCCAGGTCGAACCCACCTAGTCGTCTTTCCACTGCTCTCCTGTACTCCTCCCTGACTTCCTCCTCCTGCAACCTCTCCACCCTCCTCACCATTCCACCCTCCTCTCGCCTCCCTCCCGCTCTCCTCATTAAAATTACTTAAACGTATATACTGTAGTTTAATGATTATTATGACCAATGATGCCGTTTTTACCACCATACACTCCCTGCTGCATAGCAAGGCTAGGGTGGGTGCCCTGATGAATCAGGGACTTAGTGAATAGTTGCCACAGATTGCTAGACCGCACCATTCACCAACAGCACTGACGTCTGCCAATAACTCACTGGCTGGGCCGAGGCTCGAACCGTCAACCTCGCGGTTAGCAGGGGAACGCTCTACCAATCGAGCTACGGCCTGTGACCAATAATAATAATAAGCATGTTACTGTACTTATTTCTCACAAGCGCCAATTTTTCCCCAGAATTCACTGGCGCTTGAAAAAAAAAAAAAACGCAAATCACTTGAATCAATGCAACACAAAATCTATGTGCATCACCCAGCCACCAGCAGTGGCAAATAGCTTACACCCTCCATGATGACACCCCTCTCAAGATCGTAGCTTCTTACAAAGAGAAAAGTCTTAAGTTGTCTCTTGAAGCACTCAACAGAACTTAGTTGTCTCATGGTCAGTGGCAGTCTAATGTATAATTTTTCAAAGCAGGAAAGGAGATGCTAAAGTACATTTCCATTCATTACATATTTTGAAGTACAGTAGGCTAAGTGATTCTGTATTCATTAAAATTACCCAGAAATCATATTTAATACTTGTTCATGCTAAATATTGACAATTGATATTGTAATAGGAAATGAAAATAGACCTATAACAAAGCTTTCTGAATACATACCATAATATTGTACTGTACTGTACATTATATAAATCTAAAACAGCTCAGTGAATTAACAGGTATTGTTTGTAAGAACTCTTGATATGCAAATATTAAATTAACCCCTTCTGTACACGCGGTGAATTACCTATAATAACGCTCTTCAAATCTCTAGTGCTACCGCGGCTTGAATACTGTAGCATATTAACATCCCCATACAAAGCAGGTGAAATAAATGACTTAGAGAATGTACAAAGGAATTTCACTTCGCATATAAGTTCGATAAAACATCTACACTACTGGGAGCGTTTAAGAGCACTTAATCTGTACTCGCTGGAACGTAGAAGAAAACGTTACCTAATAATATACACGTGGGAAAATCGCAGAGGGTTTAGTACCAAACCTACATACTCCGATAGTCATGAAATTCAGTGATAGGAGAGGCTGGGAATGTGAAATCCCCCGGATGAATAACAGGGGTGCTATGGGCTCTCTGCGAGAGGGCTGGTTATCACACAGAGGCCCACGTCTTCAACAAACTCCCACGGCGAGTAAGAGACATGAGGGACGTCTCGTTAAACAACTTCAAGAGAGCCCTCTATGTCGAACTGCAAAAAGTGCCAGACGAGCCCATCCTCGCGAGGGAGCGAGCTGTCGCTTCAAACAGTCTACTACACCAAAATCACCACTCATAACGAGGGGCGCTGCGCTCCTTGGTGCCGCTAGAAGAGTGGCGAACACATCAAAAGTAAGTAAGTACGGTAAGAATAAATAAGGAATAATAAAGATAATAATAAGAATTACAGATCTGCCGCTCATTTTGGCCAGTGCTCTCGGGTACTGATATGATAGCCAATCAAGAGCCTTGATGCAATTTTTTTTTTTTTTTTTTTTTATACATTTAAAAAAAAAAATAGAAGGTCCCACCCCTTTCCCATTCTTAAGTAAGCCATTTTAGATTTACAGAAGGCTTGATGCAAACACTAGTTAGGAGCCAGATGCATGGGTCGATTGAATGGAGTATAGTACAGTAAACTTCCGTTAATCCGACGACCGATAATTCGAATCTCCCAATAGTCCGAATTTTTCAATTTGAGGCCAAATCCGAATTCACCCGATGGTCCGAATTTCAAGAAGTTGGTCCGAATTTCAAGAAGTCCCAAAGTCCCCTTTTTGAGGCATTAGGCCACTCAAATGACACATAATGGAGCACACCCATATCATATGTTCATGAATTCACTTTAAAAGTTTACCATTGTCATTGTAGCCTATTACCTACTTCAAAACATTTAGATTAATGGTCAAAGGAAGCTACTGATATAAACGTAAACACCTTCTTCTTCTTCTTCTTCTTCCACATCGTCTGCTAGAGAGTTTGTTTTGCTCTTGAACGCATCCTTGGGACGCTCCGATGCGCTACTGGCTTGCACCGCATTTTCTGCAAGCGCATTCAGTCTTGAGCTTGAAAACGCACCTTTGGATGTATTAGCCTTGAGCTTGAAAACGCACCTTTGGACGTTCCGATACGCTACTATTTATAGTTCAGTGATCGGAGTGTCCCAAGGGTGCTTTCAAGACAACAAGACAAGGGTGCTTTCAATACAATATAATATAACAGAGCACATCACAAAAGGAAAATTACAAGAACTTCTCAGGGAAGTGCCGTTGTTAAGGCATTACTTCCCGAACCACATCTGATCTTCAAGAGCAAGACAAACTCGCTAGTAGACGGAAGAAGAAGAAGACGTTTATATCAGCAGATTCCTTTGACCATTAATCTGAATGTTTTGAAGTACAGTAGGTAATAGACTACAATGACAATGGTAAACTTTTGAAGTGATTTCATGAACATATGATATGTGTGTGTGTGCACCATTGTGTCATTTGGGTGGCCTAATGTCTCAATGTTTTCGTCATACACAGGTTCATAGGGGTAAAGTCGCTAATCCACTAATCCACTAAATCCACTAATCCGAACGAGGGCCGGTCCGCTGCCGTTCGGATTAACGGAAGTTTACTGTATTTACCTAATTGTATTTACCTAATTGTAGTTTACAGGAGTTGAGCTAAGCTCGTGTTGTCCCGTCTCTCGGTCTACTTTTTATCCAATTTTTTCTTGAAAATATGGATATTCCCTGCCCCTACCACCTCCTCCTCCAGCCCATTCCATTTGTCAATACATCTATAGGGGAAGCTAAACTTCCTGATATCGTTCTTGCAGGTAGGTCTTTTTACTTTGTAGCTGTGGCCTCTAGTTATTCCTGTATCCATAATTAATATATCCTCCCTATCCAGCCTCTCCAGCCCCCGGGTGCATTTGTACATCATTATCATGTCTCCCCTTTCTCTCCTCTCTTTTAGACTCGGTAGATTTAATTTGTCTAGCCTCCCTTCATATGGCAGTTCTCTGAGACTTGGAACCAATCTAGTAACTGCTCTCTGGATTCTTTCTAACTTGTGAATATGCTTCTTTAGATGCGGGGACCACACCACTGCTGCATACTCCAATCTTGGTCTAATCATACTCTTCATAATTTTCGCTACCATGGTCTCATCCAAGTAGTTCAGAGCAACTTTCATATTCCCGGCCATTGCATACATTCCGCTAAAGAGCTTGTTAATATGTTTCTCTGGCGACAAATTATCTTGTATAATCAACCCTAAATCCTTTTCTTTTAGTAGTCTTACCTGGGCGCTGTTTGGCACCACACCACCGTCAGCCACAGCAGGGTTTCAAACGAAAGCCAAATTCTTTCTTTTTAGCCGTCCGGGTGGCTCAGTTGATAGCGTCAGTGCTTCACATTTTGCAGCCTTGCGTTCAATACCCACTCAGATTGAAAAGTTTTT
Source organism: Lithodes maja (assembly GCA_037953745.1). Lineage (NCBI taxonomy): Eukaryota > Metazoa > Arthropoda > Malacostraca > Decapoda > Lithodidae > Lithodes > Lithodes maja. Next base: position 27,706 of record JBAKBP010007533.1, read on the forward strand.
CTGAGACATAACCGACGGTTACTGTCTCCCCATGAGCAAGGGGGATGGGTAATGGTCTTTGGTTGATTAAAGAAGTGTCAAGCGCTTGAGAATCCTCAAAGGAGGAGATCTATCTATCTATTGCCGGACGCCTTACTCCCCTTACGAGGGTGGCCATACACAGAATGCCCCCAAGCGGACCTATTCCCTGTGAGAGGGACAACCTGAGCCAGTTTAGTGAAGGCCTTATAGGATTGACCACTCAATTTAGGATCCGTCCGACTCGAGGCCCTCTGTGTATCTTGTTAGCACTATTTTTCTACAGTGGTGTTCGGCTAATCCATCCACTAACCTGCCTTACCCTTAGGTAAGCAGTACGGATTTGTATCAGGTTTACTCCCCTAGACAGGTTGCCAACCAAGGCTGACGAGTCCCATCCACCCGGATTTGTATAAGGTTGTCTTCCCCTAGATGAGTTGCCGACCAAGGCTAACGAGTCCCATCCACCCAAAGGAACATGATACAGACGCTATATACTTTAAGTAACCAGACGATTATTATTATATGCAAAGATGTGGTGATGGGCTGGTCTATCAGAGTGAGAACTGAGCGATCTCTGCCATACCCATAGCTTACTCTGACTGTTCCTTTTACTTATATATTTTCTAGATCTCAAGTGACGGCGTCTCTTGCGTGGATTGACCTCCTAATCTACCAAGATTGGAAGCCAAAGCGTCACATCTTTCCTTTGCCCCTCAACTTTCTCTTCATAATTGCTGAGGGGCACAGGGCCCTAGGTGGGGCTTTGGTTTCCCGGGCGTTTCCGCACCCTCCTCAGCTCCCCGCCATGGAGTGGCTTCGGTCACCCAGACTTTATTGTGGTCGGCAGGGAGGGTTCTATGGGGGCGCTCGATTATGGCCTTGGCCTTGCTTGGGGCTGTTCGGCCAGGCAGCTTGGGGAAAAACAACAACAACAACATATGCAAAGATAAAATTGGGGTTTAGGCTATAGTTCAAATTATGTCTGGAAGTGATAAAATGGCCAAAACAATACTACAGTAGGCCTACTTCATGTTAATTTTCTTGTATTCCTCCTCATATTCATTCAAGCCTTCAAACAAAATTGTTCCGGTTTGACACCCTGGGCTACAGTGTTTGCATGTTGGACCAGTGGTTGGGGCAGGACTTTATTGTTCTGTAGTCCAAGTTGTCTAATGTAGAGTCTTGTTATGGTGCTGTCTTGTCATAGCACTGTTAAGGCTGGTGTGGTTGCAGATACTGCAGTAGAGACTTTGTCGAGTCTTGCTGAGGCGCGGTTAGCACTACCGGTATGCCAACATCAGCCACAGTGATGGCATGTTGGGGCAGTGTTGTGATGGGACTTTATTGTACTACACTCCAACTGCTGAAAGGCAACCCCGTTTGAGCCGTTACAATGCATGTAGGCTAATGGAAAATTACGCTAAACCATTGTACGGTTTGTATGTATATATTAACCAAGTACAGTATGGTATATAATAACTATACAGCTGTAAGAGAGATATATTTAAAGTGTGTGTACCATACCATATCTGAATAAAGTATAATTTGCAAATTCACTTGTTCAGTGTCAGCGGCCTTTAACACACAAAGAGCGGGTGGGTCGGTTGTTGTTGTTGTTCCCTAAGCTGCCTGGCCGAACAGCCCCGAGTCCCTGAGGAAGGCCATGGCCACGATCGGGCTTTCCCACAGAGCTCTCATTGAGTGTAGGTTGTGTTGTTGGCGTAAGTGGTTGTGTGAAATGCAGTCTTCTATGATGTGTTTAATGGTATGGGGTGCTGTGTTACATCCCGGGCAGGCGTCGATAACGGAGTCATCCAGTCTCTTCTGATAGCTCAGGAGAGCTGGATGGTGTCCGCATCTCAGCCTGGCCAGGTGGACTCTGTCCTCGCGAGGGAGGGAGGATTCGGAAGGATGGATTTCGGGAGGTCGTGCATGCAGCTGCGTGTTGTCTGTGAGTGAGTGGATGGATTGGCGAGAGATATGAGTATGGATGTGCTTCTGGAAGTTGGTTCGGGGTGGGCAGGGAGGGAGGGAGGACAATAATTGTGTGTGATACCGTGTGCTGGGTGTTGTTTTGATATTTCTTGGTGTCTGTGGGTGTGTTGCCATGTAGTTTAGTGGGTGGTCTTGGTTCGTGGAGGCTGCTGCCAGGAATTGAGTGCCTCTCATGTCCAGATGGTCTTTGACTTTGAGGATTTTGGTTTCTTGATGTAGATGATCTGTGGGTGCAGTAGCTGTGCAGCCTGTAATGATCTTCAGGGCTTTGTTTTGAATAGTCTGTAAGGTCTTATGATGTGTTTCAGCTAGGTTAGAAAGCCAGGCTGGGCTTGCGTATTCCATTACTGATCTTATGTATTGTTTATATACTGTGGTGGTAGTTTCTTTGTCGTGTCCAAATTTTGTGTGAGCAAGTGACCTGAGGGCGTTAAGTCTGGGTGTCAGTTTCTTTTTAATGTTTGTGGTGTGCTGTTTGAATGTCATATGAGTATCGTATGTTACGGGTGGGTCGGTAACTTCAACTACCCGCCAAGCGGGTGGTTTTACCCTAAATGGGGTTGTTTCCGTGCTCTTTTTCATGCATAAACAAGACTCGGAGCGTAATACAAGTATCTATCCCTGAAAGGGCGTAAACAGAGCTTTCCAATGACACCCGAACCATCCTTCTACGACCACTGGTTCTCTTGCAACGATCGTGCAACACGAGTGCAAAATACCCTAAAATAAGGTAATTCCCTGTGTAGCGAGTGAGAGAGGGTGGAGGAGGGTGTAATAAATTTCAGTCGACCCACGGCAGTGGTGGCGAGCGGTCAGGAAGGAATCTATTCTCCTCGCGCCACTCAGCTCTCTCTCAGAGCACATTACGTGCTCAAAATTGCACTCGACATATGTCGAGGTCCGCATATGGGCACGTTTTCTTTAACTCGACATATGTCGCACGCCGTTGGTTAAGGGTTAAGGTAGCCTACCGGTACCGCAACTTACCGGTTATGCATTCCTTTACATACATTTTATAAGCTTGATCTTGGTACCGGTAACTTTTGAAATATACGGTACTGAAATATAAAAGGTACAGTATATATCGGTAATGCATATACTGTATATTTAGCATAAAAATAAGTACAAATACTCAAACAACTGCATAGTCTAATTTATTAGTCCAGCGGGTGAGCATATAGGCCTACATAATCAACAGTCAGAATGGTTTGACTTGTGGGATGAAAAGGTCTATCCTTAGATAAAAAGGAATGACCGTCTTAGAAGTTGATGACATCGTGTTCAGATGTGGTAGTGCCCACTTCCCAAATATATTTTTCCACAGTTATTGATGAAACAAACTAAAATATGGTGTTGGTAGAAGACACTATAGCCTAGTTTGAATAATTAATAATATACAGTACTGTATAGGCCTATCATTAGAAATTTTGGTTACGGTATCGTACTGTACTGTAAGTCGTACGGTACATTGTAAGACTGATGATATACTGTAGACTACTTTGAACATTGACAATTATTGATTAAACAAATTAAGCATTAATACGACTTTGTATTCCAATTATTAAGACCAGAGTAAAGATCTTACATAGAGATAAAAAAAAGCTTACATGCTACGGAAATACGTAAAAAACGTCCGAATTCACCCCAGTTTACGGTATCCCCACATTCATTCTCACACACTTTAGCCAATACACACCAATTAAATGGTGGTTTGGATTAAGCAACCCTCCCTTGTAAACAGGTAGGCCTACGGTACAAGCTAGATACTATAGTGAGTTGCCTCAGCATATGAAGGTGATTCATTCGTGGCCATCCCCTCTCAGGGATTATGACATCTGGCAATAGATAGAATAAATATTCCCAGTTATGTTTAGTATTGTATGTGTAGCTGGTACATTAATTTAGTATTGTATGTGTAGCTGGTACATTAATTAGGGTATACAGTCCTAGCATTAACCCGAAAACGGCGAGGGGGGGGTATTGAACTAGCTCCCCATGGGCGAGCATATTGGTTCCATTCAGGCCTATAATCGTCATTTTACGATAAATATCGTTATTACTTATTCATATGAGCATATTTTACCTTCACTATGAAGATAGTAACCTGTAACAACAATAAATGAAGTGAAAATATAATTTTTCTGGTCAAAATCGCGAATATAGATGGACCAGCCCATTCATGAATTATGGAGAAAATTGAGGCAACCCCTCCCTCCACAAGGCCTCAAGCCACACTGAGCCTACTCATACACACACTCGGTTATGTAACACACCTGCTAGGCACGTAAGCACATCCTCCACACAGTTTGCTAATGTTAGCACAAAAATATACCAACGAATTAGGGAATAACAGGGAAAATAGGTGATAATTGAAGGGGGAGGGGAAAGGGAGGAAGGAGGGGATGTGGAGGAGTGATATGAGGTATAGGGGGAAAAAAATATATATATATTTTTAGTGCTACTGGGGCTGTTTAAATGTGTTTTTTAGGCCTCCCTCTTAAGAGCTTTGCCGCCGTCGCCCAGTAAAACCTCTTATGAGCTTTGCAGCCGTTTACGGGTTAACACTCAACGAGCGGCCTAGACGGTAATTTCTATGTACCGCCCAGCGGGGGTTTTTACCATAAATGGGGTTGTTTCCGTGCTCTTTTTCATGCATAAACAAGACCCAGAGCGTAATACAAGTATGTATCTCTGAAAGGGCGTAAATTGAGCTTTCCAATGACACCCGTACCATCCTTCTATGATCACTGGTTGTCTTGCAACGATCGTGCAACCGAAGGGCAAAATCGCTAAAATACGGTAATTTTCTTATATTATTACGTGTGAAACGAGTGAGAGAGGGTAGAGTACAAAGGAGTACATCTCAGTAGCTCCACGGCCACCGTGGCGAGCGGTCAGGAGGTAATCTACGCTCCTCCCACCGCTCAGCTCTCTCTCTGAGCACATTACGTGCTCAAAATTGCGTTCGACAATAGCCGGGCCCCGCCACATAGGCCACATTTATTTCACTCGACAATAGCCGGGCGCCGCCAGTTAAGGGTTAAAGAAATAAAAATACATATACTGTAGGCCTACATATATTGTTTTATAAATACTGTATAATAAAGGTGTCCGAATTTGGACAGGATTTGGGGCAATTTCGGACACCTAGCCTGAATTTGTATATGGAAATAAAACATATTCAGAAGACTAACAAGTGATCCCAGTATAGATTCGGACCTATCGGGTCAATTCGGACATCTCTGAACATTTTAAAAGGGTCTTATCACACTCCCTAAAAAGCATAAATAGGCCTATCATATCATAAGATACGGTACAACCCTTTTGCGGCAAATTCAGACATATCTGGATTTATGACCCTGAAAATGTAAAAATAAGGATTATTGTATTATTATACAGTATATGGAACGTATGGAAAGCGAGAGAATGACTAAGAGGGGTACGAGAGCGAGGTGGAGGGAGAGGTAGACCGAATGAGAGGTGGAAGGATGGAGTGAGGAAGTACATGAACGAAGGCGGTGCTGGTTGGGGGGTGGGGCGTCGACTGACTGGGGACAGAGGTGCATGGGGGCGGTTCGTTCGTGATCACCCCTTCGGGGATCACGGCGTCGGGCAATAGATAGATAGATAGAAGGATTATTGTGACATAACTTAAAAATACCCTGTGTAAGTGACCACAATCAACCCAATTACAAACAATATATGAATCTGACAGGTTGTATTTATTTTATTCATTTTCATCCTGTCTGAATTCACCCCATTTTTACAGAAATTACAAATATATATATATATAATTAAATACCCAGTTACGAGAAATAATATACGCAGAGCCCTGGCGGTTGAGTGGAGAGCACGCTCACGTGTGAATCTGCTTGACCTGGGTTCAATCCCAGCCAAGGCGGACATTTAGTGGGTGTGGTAGTACGTCCTAGCATGTATATCATGTTCGCACCCAGTCGGGGGACACCTCGATGACTTAGCCTATACAGACTAATGACATGCACAACAAAGCCATTCCAACACGTACCGGTACTTCCTCTATCTACAACACCTCGTCTCTACTATCTACACTTTCCCAGCCGTATGGTCCTAGTGTACTGTCTTCTGTGATGGCGTAATGGAATTCCAAATGTAAGACATGATGCCAATTAATTAGTTTGTACTTTCACTGGTACCGGTAGTATATTTGGTTAATAACTATTATTTGTAATTTATTAATGTACCGGTATAGCTTGAAGATCATGAATCAATCTGTATGTTCCTCCTGACAGTTTTTAAGTGCAGACACTGCTTTGAATGACAGATTGGTCACACTAGTAACCTACATTTTCCATGTGGCAAGATTTATACACTATTTAAGACTGGAAAATTTATACCAACCCAAATTCAGAGAACCACTTGAAGGGAATGCTACAGTAATCTGCTTGCCAATCTGAGAAGGCCAAACTACCTGTCTATAAGATGAACTACCGTACGTTACAGTACAGGTACTCCATTATTGCGTTACCGTACCGGTACTGCTACCCGGCCTAAATTTAAATTAGTTTGTGCTTGTCACTGTATGCAGAGCTATACTGATTTACAAACCATCAATGCCTATCAAAAAGATGAGCTTCATTAATTTATCTCAGTACGGAACATGGAGACACCCATATTATACTCACTTGAATTAGGCTAGCTGTAAACAGTGCATTTCTGCATGATGTGAGAGCACAGTTTCTAGTACCGGTATTTGATATAGGCCTACCGGTACCGGTGTTTGATATATTTATAGTCATGGTAGGTGGGCCTGCTTACCTTAGCCAGCAGACCAGTATTTCTTTGCAAGCATAAACAAATATATAGCAAATATAAAGATCACGGCAACTCGAGGCTACTGACTTCAGTTGGGATCATTAAACTGAATTTAAAACTCTGGAGAGCTCTCATAGGTTTCACACAGGCTGGTTCAAACTTGTATACACTATGTTCCTCTTTCTTGTTAAGAATAATTGATACCGGTATTGAGTAAGACTCAATGTAAGGCAAAATATAATATACCGGTAACCTACATGCATATCGGTACTGTACTAATGATGATAGGCCTACCATTTAACAACACCTATATACTGATACCGGTACGTACTTGATGTGATATATATCTGAACTAATATTCACTGAATTTTATGTTCCTGTAATAATAAAACTCTGCATAATTTAAAACTAATGAAAGATTATACCAATAAATGACAGTGCTGTAGCCTACATTCTGTCCAGTACAGGTAAGTCATTATTTCAGCAGAGTATTTTTGTATAAAAACTGGAAAATTGAACCCGGTACATGTACTGGTATATATATATATATATATATATATATATATATATATATATATATATACTGTATATATATATCCTATACCAGTATATAATACAGTATAAATAAGTAGGCTAAGCCGCTAGGCATCCCAAATCCTAAACCCAGGAAAAACAATAAATAAATAAATACAATATAAGATACAAATAATATATCTCCAGTTAGGGCCACTAGGGCTAAGGATGTAGTATTTGGGCATACCGCCTGCCTTGTTTACACTACTCGGCACGCTCGCGATAATTTTCCCGTCTATTTTGACTGCCGTGGGATATAATAGGTTGAGGGGGGCTTTTTCCATCCTCACCCCCATATGACTTATTGTCATCATCATATATATTTCTAGCAGAGGGCAAATAACAAAACAAAATAATAGCCATCAAAATAGACGGGAACATAACCGCGAGCGCACGACCGATATAAACATGACGACCATAGGGCCTTTGCCCGGATACTAAATCCTTACCGGGCTAGGTTGCGGCATCTGCCTTGCCAATGCCATCTTGCATTTAAAAGAAAAGGGCAAGGGAAGGGTTGGTAGAGTGGCAGGCTGACCCCTGGGCCAACTAAATTTTTAAAAAGACGCTTTCTGTCTAAGGCAAATACGGTACTTCATGCTTAACCTTACCAGGCAAGCAGCTTATGTAGGCCTATATATAAGCCCCCCCCCCCCCCCCCCCCTCTCTCTCTCTAATATATAGGCCTACCCCCCCATCAATTATTGTCATCAACATATAGGCTATATCACCAGCAGGTGCAAATAACAACAGTCAAATTATATGCGATGATGCAAATGTAACTGCGAGCATGTGTCTATGTAAAAATAGCGGAAGGTGCCCACCAACACAACTCTTACCGGCCTATGTTTCGGAAGGTACGGTACCGTACGCCCACCAACACAACTCTTACCGGCCTATGTTTCAATGAGACTCAAAAACACACTCACAATACACTTACTATATACAGGGTACCAATCTAGGCCTAGGCTATTGTCTCATGAAATAAAGTCCCAAAAATATAGCAAAATAAAGCTAGCCTACTATTACCATGCAAATTTGCAATGGCAGACTGGCCATGTGGAAGCTTAAACTGAATATTGACAAATGCCATATGCTACACCTGGGAAAAAATAACACAAAAACCAGTTATAAGTTGGGAGACGTTGGACCTTTGCAGTCATGTTTCGGTCTATTATGAATGCCATTGGATACCATAATATGTTGAGGGGGGGCTTTGCCCCCCCCCCCCCCCCATGACATATTGTCCTCATCATAATTATATATTGCCAGCAGGGGGCAAATAACCGAAAAAATAGACGTCAAAATAGACACGAAGTTAACCGCGGCGATCGCCCTATGTAAACATAACGAACGTACACCCGCTAACTAGGCCTAGGCTACATCCATCCCGTAAAATCTTGAATAGGTAAAATGTAACTACAGTACTGTACAACTATTGATAACTACAGGCTACAGCTTCACAATCCCTGATTTGTCGCTATTATGTTGCTCATAATAGGTTACTATTATTCGTAGTAGACTTAACCCTCTGTTCCCGGAAGGGCTCTTGAACGCCCATAAAAAAGCATACACGAGCTGCCCGGTAGGGCTCTTTAACGCCCAGTGGTTGAAAGCCTGTGAGCTTGGTGTGCGAGGCGTCGGTCCGACGCATGTAAACAACAGCCGGCTGGACCGACACCCCGCATCTCCGGCCACAAGAAGGAGAGCGTCGCTTGTTCGTGTGTGCCTGTATGTTGTTGTTAAGTATCGAAAAGTAGTGTAAAGTGGCTGTTTTTGCCATAAAGTTATCTCCAATGAAATCATCATCACAACTGAACCAGTTGACTTAGAGAGCTCTACTTAACATCATTCTATAGGTAAATAACACAGCTACGCTTGGGGATGCGCAGGAATGCGGGAAGCAGTCAGAATAACAAAGATACGGTAGCCTAGCCTAGACGTTTTTCTGCCAAAACACCCGGGTTTCGGGGAATATTTATGTAATGCGTAGCCGGGGCTGGAGGGTTAATATGGTTCGATGATGCTCGGAACTGTATATTTGACTTGAAATAGATACAGTACATTGAAGTATTAAAACCTTCACCAAAGTGAGAAAAAAATTTGGTAAAAATTGAAGAGACCCCGACAGCCTTTTACAAGTTAATTCTAGTTTTTTGTTTAGTTTTCTTTGATATACAGTGTTGTTTAACCCTTCCTACCCGGGCTGTCTTAGGTAAGGACAGCTCGGCAGAAGGGCAGCTACCCGGGCGTCCTTGTGACAGACAGTAAGCTTGCAAGCCTTGCAAGCTTGATCCGAACGCCGTGCGTCGGACGAATGTAAACAAAGTCGGTCGCTTCGTCACCGCACCTCCGAAAACAAGGAGAAGACTCTTTTGTTATTATACGTCTGTATGTCGTAGTTTCATTAGTGAAAAGATCGTCGTATTGCTAACATTGCCTGAAAATGCTCTCCACTAAAATCGTCATCACAACTGAACCAGTTGACTTGGAGAGCTCTACTCAATGCCAGTTTACAGATGGAAACCGCACTACGTTTAGGTATGCGTGGGAAATTTCTAGCAGTTAAAATAAACAAAAATACGGTAGCCTAGGCCTAGACGTTTTTCGCCCGGGTACGGGCGACCGTCCTTCTAACAGGCAGCCCGGGTAGGAAGGGTTAATACCGAGGACCGTCGCATTTTAGTATTTTCAACATTAACATTAGCCTAGCCTAGCCTAGCCTAGCCTAACCTAACCTAACCGAAAACTAAACGGGGAACATAAGCTGGGTGTAGACCGTCGTGTACCCATAAACAGGGAACGTGAGCTGGGTTTAGACCGTCGTGCACCCATAAACAGGGAACGTGAGCTGGGTTTAGACCGTCGTGCACCCATAAACAGGGAACATAAGCTGGGTTTAGACCGTCGGTTAGTTTTCGGTTAGGTTAAGTTAGGTTAGGTTTAGGTTAGGCTAATGTTGAAAATACTAAAATGCGACAGTCCTCGGTATTAAACAACACTGTATATCAAAGAAAACTAAACAAAAAACTAGAATTAACTACTGTAGTAAAAAGGCTGTCCGAGACTCCGGGGTCTCTTCAATTTTTACCCAAATTTTAATAGCCTATGATCTAAATTGCAACATCCATATTCTGTAATAGCCTTCATAGGCTATATTGTGAAATAATTAGTGGTAGTTTCGGTAATAGGCCTAGGCCTATGTACCAAAATAAGGGTGCGAGCCTATTCCTTAGGCTATAGGCTAGGCTAATTATCAAAGAAAGCTTAATATACAGGAGACGCAACAACGTGTTTCTCAGGTATTTTTTTGGTATTTTGATTTTGTTTTTGGTGTTTTAGTGGAATCTAGTGATGAAATTGAATGGGAATTAAGCATTTACCCATTATCCATCAATCTAAAGACACGCCCCCCGATAGTGGGGAGGGCTATGAAGATCAGGGAAATTGAGGGGTAAAAAGCGTATAGAACACGATAATACACATTTGTAACCAAAATTTGGCTCGGGTTTTGTCAATTTCCAGACCCATAAAACCCGATTTTTTGAAAACCCGAGCCAAGTTTTGACGAAACTTGGCTCGGATTTTACTAATTTTCATGTTAAAATTACACAGTAACCCTAATAAAATCTTTGTTTGGGTTTTCATAGGGTTAACATTAGCCTAACCTAACTAAGTAAGAATGGGGTTAACATTAGCCTAACCTAACAACCTTACCTAACCTAACCTAGTAAGAATGGGGGGGAAGGATGTAGTTTCCGGGTGTACGGTTGTCATGGTGTACTCACCTAATTGTACTCACCTAATTGTAGTATACAGGATTTGAGCCTAAGCTCGTGTTGTCCTGTCTCTCTCTCTACATTTATCCAATTTTGCTTTAAAAGTTTGGATATTTCTTGCTCCCACCACCTCCCCATCCAACTTATTCCAACACTCAATGCTTCTATACGGGAAGCTGAACTTTCTTACATCAGACTTACATATAACTTTCCTCAACTTACAATCATGACCCCTGGTTCTTCCCTCGTCCCTCACCACAAAATCTCCCTTGTCGATCTTCTCAAAACCTTTCACACACTTAAACATCATGATCATGTCGCCTCTCTCTCTCTCCTCTCCCTCAGCATTGGCAGCTTTAGCCTCTCCAATCTTTCCTCATAAGGCAGGTCTCTAAGGCTAGCTATCATCTTAGTGGCAACTCTCTGAACTCTTTCCAGTTTTTTATTATGTTTTATAAGGTGTGGAGACCACACCACTGCTGCATACTCCAGTCTTGGTCGTATTATTGTCCCTATTATTTTTGCTAACATCTCTTCATCTAAATAATTCAGAGCTATTCTCATGTTAGTCAACACTGCATAGGTTTCACCAGTTATTTTTTTTTTATTTATATGCTGTTCAGGTGACAAGCTGTCTGCCACAACTACCCCTAGGTCTTTTGCTTTCACAGCTTTACTAATTATTTCATCTCCTATTTTATATCCCCAAGAAGGTCTATATTTACTTTTTCCCATCTCAAGAACCTGACACTTACTCGTGTTGAATTCCATTTTCCAAGTTTGACTCCACTCATATAACTTATCTAGGTCTCTCTGTAATTCTTCACAACTACTCCTACTTGTAATATGCTTCATTAATTTTGCATCATCAGCAAACATAGATATATATGAGCCTATTCCCATTTGAAGGTCGTTGATGAAAACCAAAAACATGATTGGGGCCAACAACTGTGCGCTCGCAGTTACGTTCCCGTCTATTTCGACGCTATATTTTCTGCTATTTGCCCCCTGTCATTACTACATCAATACTAGGTTAGGTTAGGTTAGGTTGTTTGGTTAGGCTAATGTATTTTTTATATCCAAAGGCAGTCAAAATAGACGGGAACATGATGGGAAAGGTCCGACGCCACTACGCGTAGTGTAAACTAGGCTGGCGGTACGCCCGCACTTAACATTCTTGCCGAATGGGGTTAACATTAGCCTAACCTAACCTCACAACACAACACAACCTAACCTAACCTAGACCTAGTACATGGGATACAAAACTAGCCCTTGCATGCCAGCTACTTTGGGTGCATAGTATACCCAGTACGGTACGTACCGTACGTGGAATACAAAACTAGCCCTTGCATGCCAGCTACTAGGCCTAAGGGTTCAAAGTACCCAGTACATAGGATACAAAACTAGCCCTTGCATGCCAGTTTAACCCTCCGTTCCCGGATGGGCTCTTGAATGCCATAAAAAAGCATGTAACAGGAACCCGGATGGTCTCTTAACCCTCCAGCCCCGGTTATGTATTATATATATATTCCTCGAAACCCGGGTGTTTTGGCCGAAAAACGTCTAGGCTAGGCTACCGTATATTCGTTAATCAGACTGCTTCCCGCATTCCCGCGCATCCCCAAGCGTAGCTGTGTTATTTACCTGTAAAATGGCATTAAGTAGAGCTCTCTAAGTCAACTGGGTGAGCTGTGATGATGATTTCATTGGAGATAACTTTATGGCCAAACCAGCCACTTTACACCACTTTTCGATACTGAACAACAACATACAGGCACACACGAACAAGCGACGCTCTCCTTCTTGTGGCCGGAGATGCGGAGCGTCGGTCCAGCCGGCTGTTGTTTACATGCGTCGGACCGACGCCTCGCACAGCAAGCTCACAGGCTGTGACGTCATGGGTGTTTAAGTGGGTGTACAAGAGGTCATCCGGGTTGCCTGGGCCAAGGTTTTTATGGGTGTACAAGAGGGCATCCGGGAAGGAAGGGTTAAACATCCATGACGTCAAAGCCTGTGAGCTTGCTGTGCGAGGCGTCGGTCCGACGCATGTAAACAACAGCCGGCTGGACCGACGCTCCGCATCTCCGGCCACAAGAAGGAGAGCGTCGCTTGTTCGTGTGTGCCTGTATGTTGTTGTTCAGTATCGAAAAGTGGTGTAAAGTGGCTGGTTTGGCCATAAAGTTATCTCCAATGAAATCATCATCACAGCTCACCCAGTTGACTTAGAGAGCTCTACTTAATGCCATTCTACAGGTAAATAACACAGCTACGCTTGGGGATGCGCGGGAATGCGGGAAGCAGTCTGATTAATGAATATACGGTAGCCTAGCCTAGACGTTTTTCGGCCAAAACACCCGGGTTTCGATGAATATATATATATATTACATAACCGGGGCTGGAGGGTTAAACCTATGCGAAAAAATCTTTTACTTTAGGCTATGTTACTTTGCGATCACCCATTAAGATTCCCGAGCTAGCTGTGGTCAGACTCCTTTATATTGTCCCAACTAACGTTAATGAACAGAGGAGGTACTGGGTTGAGTGTCCTTGGCTTGAGTGGCTGCCTGGCTGGCCGCTGGAGGCTCGATCACCACTCATCTTGCCTGATCTTGGTCAACAGCTGGTGGATTTTTGTTTCAAATTTTTTCATGTCAAAAAAACTGTATGTGCATTTCAAAACCAGCTGTCCTCGTCGGCTGTATTTGGAACACTGGTTATTGCACTTTGTACAGTTTACACTTATTGGAAGGCAAAAATGTCTTAAGCAGCCTGTGTTTTTAAAGACGGTGGAAAAAGCTTTGATCGGCTCACACCCTCTACACAAGCTGGCCAGAGTCAAACTGATAGCTTATATCCCGGGCCACCTGTTTTCCAAATCATGGCATCACCTGATTGGTCGATAGACATCACGTGTCAGTGAACTCAAGTACTTTCGCCACGACGCCACCAGTAGTTTATTGCATTCGCCACCAGATGTCTCAGTTGTTGACTGACAGTCACGCAAAAGAGCTCTCCCAGAAGAAGATGAAAAAGAAGAAGTGTAAACAAACCCTTAAAACATAAATATCCATATATGTATTATGTTACTATCCTGGGAATGACACCTAGGCCTACATCAAAAATTTGGAAATAAATCGCTTAATCACATGCTATTGAGCTTCATTTTTTACCAATATTGTAGCGCCTCCTGTAGGCTATATTGACCCAAAGAAATAACTACATTTCTTGGTTATTATCCTAAGCCTAGGCCTATTAAGTATTAACTTAAGCCCACACAATTGATCTTGGTATAGCCTAGCCTAGGCATAGCCTAGGCCTAATCCTGTGTAGCGGGGAGACTTGTATAGGCCTACTTAGGCTATATCTCAATAATCTGGTAATGTTACAATAGCCTATAGGCTAGGCCTATGTTTACATTTTACAGTCATAAATAGCCTAGGCTAGTCCACTAATATACTAATTAGGTTAGGCTAGATTATGTTTTGATTAGGTTAGGTTAAAGATAGGCCTATTGTTCAGTTTCTTAATAAATAGGCATCTGAAAAGAGCTATACACGCTACACAGGACCTCACCCTGGCCTTAAGTGTAACCAGGGTGTCAAACGACGCTGTTTTTTTTAGTGATAACGCAAATGAACTTTTTGTATAGGCTAATGATAACAGAAACTCCCCCAACCCTTTTTTTTTCTTTTTTTCTAAGAAACAAAAAAGGTAAATTGACATAATTTTCATCTCTATATTTTCCATCTTGATTGCTTTTAGATTGCAGGAAATACTGTTTTAGACACCTAAATTCTAAAAAAAATCACGGGGGGGGCATGCCCCCGGACCCCCCTAGAGCTCGCGCCTTCGCCGCTCCGTCACGCTATAATGATAACAAAATAATAAACCATAATGATAACACAATTCATATTTTGTGGATTGACACCCCGAGTGTAACCGTAATTGTGAACACTACCAAAAACTATAGGCCTAGGCCCTAAGCTAGCCTAATTCAAATCTGATTTTTGGGTTATACTGATGTTTTGGACCGACAGTTATCCCATCGATCTTTTTAGGCCTAATAGGTCCGGTAGAGCATATACATCATTGCTATATAGGCTATGTCATTAAGAGCTGAAATGTATTTTAAGGGAGAAAAAACAAAAACGCTAAAATCCATTAGGCTACAATGCCTACCGGTACTGTAAAACAATAAGTTTTTCAGCCAGTACCCAATCAGCGGGGGTGTGGGGGCGGCAGCCCCCACCCATATACTAGGTTAAGTTAGGTAAGGTTGTTACTTGTTAGGTTAGGCTAATAGCCTAGCACATTTAAAAAAAAAAAAAAAAAAAAAAAAAAAAAAAAAAAAGGCCTAGCCTAACCCAACCAGCGGGGGTGTGGGGGCGGTAGCCCCCACCCATAATACTAGGATAGGTTAGGTAAGATTGTTAGATTAGGCTAATGTCTTCCCAAAGTTGACTATTTTTATAACATAAGATATTAGGCTACCCACGATAATTATCCCGAATAGACTCGCAGCGTTATTATACATAATTTATTAGGGAAAGTGAAGCTCTATGGAATCCTTATAATATACTCACATAGATTCCGTTGTGGTAGAATAGTTTTGATAAGTTTTGTAATTCTCGATTATGTCGATAAAAATAGTCCCGCGCGTAAACAAACTCTTCTTCTTCACTCCCGGAATCTTGAGAGCTCCGCTACGGACGTGTTCGCAATGGAGTACACTCGCTACGGTAAAGTGTTATGTTCTACAAAGATGTTACTGTATGTCTAATATACACATTTGCAACATTACATTGTGCTTGTATTTATGTTTCATAGTTTTCCCGGTATTTGTTCAATCCTTTCTGGCATTTTTCTTTCCCATTTCCCTTGTAGTTTTAGTATTATTACATATATTTGCTCTTGCGCACGAATCGGCGCATATTGTTGCCATTCCTTCTCTCAGCTGACAGAAACGTCAAACAGCCCGGCAGATTTGTAACTGTCATGGCCGCTTGTGCAGGTTGTAGTCTCTCCTGTCAGAAATTGGGGGACATTTTGCAAACCAAGGAAGCTACATGGGATTTTCTTGTTCAGCATAAGTTAGTCTTGGCAACTGGTAAGTGTAGTACATGTGGCAGTGAATTGCAAGTGAGTGAAAATAGACAACAAAAGAAGTATAGATGTGACAAACGGAATAAAGAATACGTTCACCATGCACTCAGGAAATCACGATGTAGGTATAATGTTAGTGCTGTGAAAGACGCATTCTTTGAAAATGCCCACATCCCCATTCCCAAAGTCCTCAATATTGTGTATTGGTTCTGCATAAACAAATTACCTTATCAAGATGTAGTCCTTCAGTGCGATGTTGGCCTCAGTACGTTAGTTGACTGGTATTATTACACCAAAAATCTGTCTACAGATGTCAAATAGCGGGGGTTTGGGGGCAGCAGCCCCCACCCATAATACTAGGTTAGGTTAGGTAAGGTTGTTAGGTTAGGCTAATGTCCTTTCAAAGGGGTATAGGCACCCATAATACTAGGTTAGGTTAGGTAAGGTTGTTAGGTTAGGCTAATGTCCTTTCAAAGGGGTATAGGCACCCATAATACCAAAAAGATGTCAAATAGCGGGGGTTTGGGGGCGGCAGCCCCCACCCATAATACTAGGTTAGGTTAGGTAAGGTTGTTAGGTTAGGCTAATGTCCTTTCAAAGGGGTATAGGCACCCATAATACTAGGTTAGGTTAGGTAAGGTTGTTAGGTTAGGCTAATGTCCTTTCAAAGGGGTATAGGCACCCATAATACTAGGTTAGGTTAGGTAAGGTTGTTAGGTTAGGCTAATGTCCTTTCAAAGGGATATAACCTAGGCACCCATAATACTAGGTTAGGTTAGGCTAATGTCCTTTCAAAGGGGTATACGATAGTAAACACTAGGATAGCCTATACCTGGTCAGAGGGAAGAAGAGTCCTGGTGTAATCTCCTTGAATGTTGAGTGTCTGAAATTATGCAAAATCCGAGCCAAGTTTCGACAAAACTTGGCTCGGATATTTAGAAAATGCGCTTTTGAGTCTCTGAAATTATTGAAAATCCGAGCCAACTTTCGACAAAACTTGGCTCAGATTTTTAGAAAATGCTCTTTTCAGTGTCTGAAATTATGCAAAATCCGAGCCAACTTTCGACAAAACTTGGCTCGGATTTTTAGAAAATGCTCTTTTGAGTCTCTGAAATTATGGACAATCCGAGCCAACTTTCGACAAAACTTGGCTCGGATTTTTAGAAAATGCTCTTTTGAGTGTCTGAAATTATGCAAAATCCGAGCCAAGTTTCGACAAAACTTGGCTCGGATTTTTAGAAAATGCTCTTTTGAGTCTCTGAAATTATTGACAATCCGAGCCAACTTTCGACAAAACTTGGCTCGGATTTTTTGAAAATGCTCTTTTCACTGTCTGAAATTATGCAAAATCCGAGCCAACTTTCGACAAAACTTGGCTCGGATTTTTAGAAAATGGTCTTTTGAGTCTCTGAAATTATTGAAAATCCGAGCCAAGTTTCGACAAAACTTGGCTCGGATTTCGGAAAAGTGGCATTTTTGGCATTTCACACATTCCTATTCTTCATTATTTTACTATATTACTTTAACCCCTCATTTTCCCTGATCTTCATAGCCCTCCCCACTATCGGGGGGAGTTATCTTAAGATTGTTGGATAATGGGGTTATATAGGGTTTCTCCCACAGTGGAATTATAACTAATAGCATCAAAACTACCATTGCCAAAAACAATTGGCCAAAAAAACTCTCAAATAAGGCTGCGAGTCTATTCAAGATAATTACCAATTGTTTTGTTACTGGCCGGCGGATTGAGGGTGGCTTTACCAAGTTTACCCCAGCAGTTAAATTAGAAGCGAATGTAGGCCTAACTGCGAGCGTGCGACTAGGCTATATAAACAAAGCTTTTGGTATGCCCACAACTACAACTCTTACCAAAACTGCAATTAGCCTATTTTTGTTTTGTTTTTTCAGTCTAGGCTAAATTGGTGAGGCTAGGCTAAATTATTTAGCTGCAATTAGCCTAGCCTATTTTTGTTTGTTCTTTCAGTCTAGGCTAAATTGCGGTAGGCTAGGTTAAATTCTTTAACATGTGTACTATTGTGTAGGCCTGTGCTTTCCAATAGAAGTAAAAATATGTAGCATAGCCTAATGCAATTTTACTAAAACCCAAGCCTACCTGAATATAGCCCTATGCAGAGCTCAAAAGCAAAAAAAAAAAAAAATATGTTGAGCAGTGAAATCAAATTAAGCTAGGCCTAGGCTTGGTTTCTCATAGGCCTAATAACCTAATGAAGTATACTATAGCCTAACCTAATTTAAGTTATTTCACAAAATACTAATAGGCCTACTCAGCCCTCCTCATGCATTATTTTCCATTGTAAAATAAGTTTGTGATACACTACGAAAGATTATTCAACATGGAATTTGAATGGAATAGAGAAGCTTAGCAACGAAAAGCCAATACTCCCCCCTCCCTGTGATTGTGCCAGCTTTTGTAAGCAGTGCAATAACTTAATGAAGGACAGAAAAGCTGCAGGATGCTCTGGCATTCTAGCCGAGATGATTAAGGCCTCAGGTGAGAAAGGAGTAGGTGTGTTCAATGAGCTAATTAACTTCATCATCAGAGAGGAAGTAATCTCTGATGAATAGCACAAAAGTACATTATTGGGAGGTTTGACGTACCTCCCAACCTACCAAATAGGAAAACCTACTATTTGGTAGTAGTCTTGGAAAATCCAACGTCAAGGCTATTAACCTAATTGCAATGACGACTTGTCTATTTTGACTGCTATGTCGTCATTCCAACCGCGGTTAAAAAGAAAACGTCTAGAGTCTACTCCTTATCTTGCTCTAGGAGACGTTGTACATTAACCAAAACTACCACCGAAGGTGAAAAAAGCATAGAAGAGAAGAAAAAGGGGTTTACCTTAGTTACCGCTTAAGGCCCATCCCGTGTTCCGTCATGTGCAGATCACTGTCGAACGTGCGCATGAGCGACCCTCTCTTGTTATCACATCTCACGTCAGCAGAAGAACGCGGATGGGCAGGGGTCCGGCGTGAGGGAGGGTATTATGTACGTTGGATTTTCCAAGACTACTACCCAATAGTAGGTTTTCCTATTTGGTAGGTTGGGAGGTACGTCAAACCTCCCAATTTGTTAGTAGTCTTGGCAAATCCAACGTCAAGGCTGCATAACAAATAGGAGGAGGACATCCAAGCCCAACCTACCAAAAAAAACAATGCATAAAACAAAAGTATGAAAGACAAAGACACAATTTAAACAAGAGAGTCTAATAAAAGAGTGAAAAACTGAGGAGTAGCTAAAAAGAACAGTTTTAACACATGCCCGTCATTCATAGTAATGCAAAAACATAGACTTGTCTGAAACCAAAAAGGTACTGTACCCAAAATCCCTTTTCTTCAAAAACCAACAAAAACACTGAACACAAGAACAAAACACAATTTTCAATGTGGCAAAAACACTTATGTACTGGAACAATATACAATCCCAAACTTGCAATTCAGTGTTGCAAACCCGTACACCCCCCCCCCCCCCTTTGTCATATAAAACAAAGGAAAAGAACGAGGGACAAGGGGGGGAAGACCAGGGATCTTCGCCAGAGCCCAGGAAACACGACCCCCGAGAGCAATCACCAGCCGAGGGGGTCGAACACTGGACACGGAGAGGTAGGAGGAGATGAAGGAATTGATAGAAGACCCACAAAACCGCAGAGGCGAAGGCAGGTAAGGATCGACGCGGCAGGAACCGGAAGGAGGCAGCAAAGGATCTGACATCGTGCGCAGAAACCCTACAAACAGGGCGACGGGCACGAACGGTCCGACTAACGCGGCGCCCCAACTGCACCTGCGAGAGCCACCCACCCGTCCGAGGAGACACCCACACAGCAGGACCCGAAGGCGGCGCCACAGACGCAACAGAGGAGCGCAAGGCCGACACCGGGCACCACACATGGCGAGGATGCCCAAGCCGGAAAGCCTGGACGGCGAAAGGCCGGAAAGACGGGGGCCGCCCTCCCAAGCGTGGCAACAAAAGGAGGGGAGGAGGCGAACGAGACGCCATGCAGGGACGGGGAGAATCGCACGCAGTCCCGGGGCCACGACAATACCGCTAGGGCCGACACCCGAACCCCAGCGGCCAGAGCGACAAGGAAGAGCGGACGCCCGAGCAACAGGGGTCGTAGTGGCCCTCGTAGACGAGGGCGAAGCCAGAAAGACCAGAGCCCGCCCCAGAACCCACTGCGGAGGGACTAGGCGCGGAGGAGGTCGATCCCTGAAAGCAGCCGTCAGGAAGGAATCCAGCACCTGTGTCAGAACGACCAGCCGAGCGACGGACCCAAAGAGCCCCCCGGACGGCAGACAAGCGGGGACGTACAGCGACGACTCGAAAGTGACGCGTACGGAAGAGGTGAAACAAGGAGCGGAGGACGAGGGAAGGAGAGCCAACAGGCAGGCGAGTGGCCCGTAGCCACCTAGGAAAAGACCTCCAGCGGGACCCGGAAGGCCCCCAAGGAGAAGACGGCCAGGAACGCAGCAGGAGGTCAGTCAGGGCCCGGCCCGGGACCGGGAGCCACCGTGCCACATGAACAAGCACGATGCGAAGGCCAACGAGGGCCGCAGGGCCCCAACCGAGCCCAAGCGGAAGCCGGAGACAGGTAGAGGGACCGGACTCGGGCACCACCGCGGCAACCGGGCGGACCAAGCCCGTGCCGGCCACAGAGGCGCGAGGAGCCCGACGCAGCCGTGGCACAGCCGCAGCCTGGCGAGGACTGGGCACAGCAACAGCGCGTCTGGGGGCGGAAAGATGGATATCGACCGCCACCCGTACCAGGCCACCATGAAAGCGGCCGGACCCTCCCCGGAGCGCGAGGCCGGAGGGAGAGGTCCAAAGGCAACTGGCGCGGCACCCCCGATGCGAACAAGGCGACCTCCGGAACACCTCAGGAAGCCGCGAGGTCGGTGAACACAGTCCGTTGCAACGCCCATCCAACAAGAACGCCCTGCCCACACGACAGGGCGGCCGCCCACAGGGTGGCCGGCCCGGGCAGGGAGGAGGCATGCAAGGAGAAGGGTGTCGGGCCGCGAGGAAGAACAACTCCACCGAGACCCCCAATAGAGTCAACGACCTGGAGGAACCCCCGCAGAAGGAAAACAGGGGACAGCCTGTCTGAGTGTCTAACCCGAAGGCCACCGACTGACCCCGAAGGGCCAGCGCGGGGACCCGCAGGAAGAACTGAGGAACCAACAGTCCGAGGGCATAGATGGGTAAGGGGAGGGAGACCCACCCATCAGCCAGGAAGTGGACGGCCCAGGTTCGATCGGGAACCCCACCCAACCTCGCTCGACGGATCTGTGGCTACCCAGACCGTCGGCGAGGGGGGCGGACCAGGGCACAGCCGCAGAGAGCGAGCCCGGAGCAACCCAGAGACCGAAGCGGCAGCGAACGGGACGCAGGAGCGGCAGGAGCCGAACCAGAGGGGCAACGGAAACATCACGGGGCCCATGAGGAGGAGGCGGAGGAGCCAGAGGCACCCTAAGGAAAGGGGCAGAGCGGCCCAAAGCAGCGAACCCACGAACGAGTCCCACGAACGAGTCCCAGAGCCACCCCAGGAGGGAGACCGAGTGCAACACGGCGAAGACCGTCCACCGAAGGAGCACCGCGGTCGGCAGACCCCGGGTCACCGTAGCGCCGGAGAAAACCCATGCGAGAGCGACCCATGGCACGACACGCGACGGGGTCAAGCGTGAAACGGGAACACCAAAAGGGGAACCCTAACCGTGCGACGGTGCGAACGACTGTGAGGGCGGCGCCAACGCACAGGCCGAGGGCTTCGGAAACAACCAACCAGTCGGCCAAGGAAAACAGGAGCTGGAGCCCGCTCCTGAGGAGAGGACCCAGAGCCTGCCCCACATGTGCGGAGAAGAGCCGCGGCGCGATGTGGAGACCGAAGGGAAGGCCGGCGAACAGGAACACACGATCGGAAGTCCGAACGGCCAAGAATCGCTGGAAGAGAGGATGGAGAGGAACGAGCCAAGACGCATCCTGGAGGGCACAGGCCCAGGCGTACCAGGGGTACCGGCAGCATCCGAAACCGAGTGAGCAGGACGCGCCCGGTGAGGGCCGACAGAACCACCAACGGTCGCATCGCGTCGCAGTTCGACGGGACCAGAAAGACACGGGAGAGGAAAACCGGGCGACCGGCGATCAACCCCCTCGACGCTACCCAGCTCGGGCATGGAAGGGAGCACGTGGGCCACGTCCGAAGAGAAGGGCCGGCGGCGGTGACAAGAGCGGAAAGGGGGCGAGACGCCCACCACCAGGGGAGACCCCACCGCGCAACCCGCCGCCCCCAATGTCCCTCGCGGCAACCGAGGGGTGCAAGGGCAAAAACAACCCGAGGGAGCACCCGAGAGGAGGGGAGCGACCCGGTCGGCCAGGCGAGAAGGAGAACAAGGAGGCCGACCCAGAGAACTACACATTGTGTTGACGCGGAGGTACCCTCGGTACGGGCCGTGCGGGCACGAGCGCCACGTCGACCTCTACCCCCCCCCCCCCCCCCCCCCCCCAACCCCAGGCCGGCGCGGGGCAGACCACGTCGAAGGGCGGCCGGAAGTGGAAGGACGGCCAGCCCCGACACAGCGGGGATGAAAAGGGGCAAGAACAGAAGGGCGAGGCGGAATCGACGCACTGGCCTGCAACGTCCCAGTCCTGCGGCCGCGCAAGGCGGCAGCACGTGTAGCAGCACCCCGAAGAGGACCGGCAGAAGGAAGGGACTGAGAAGACCCCGCGTGCGACACAGCACGACGGTGCGTGACGGAAGCAGGGAACGCAATGACACAGCGCGTCGTCGCGTGTCGGAAGCAGGGGCCGCCGCCAGAGAAGCGAGCATACCCAAGCAACCAGCTGAAACAACCCCGACGTATGTAGCGCAGAGTACAACAAACCCTGACGAATATCCAAGGGGGCCGGCCGGCAGAACGAGGACCGCACTGTCGGGCGGCGCCGAGTTGCCGCGCACAAAACCGCCTGCAGCTCGGGAACCAAAGACACCGCGAGCCGAAGGCGGACCCGCAGAACGCGGTCCAAACCCTCGCGAAGAGCGCCTGGCGCAGACGCCCCGAAAAGCCGCAGGCGGGAACAGACGGCTGGAGGGAACCGAAAGACAAGACAAGAAGTCAGTCACCCTCCGTCGCAAGGGAAAAACCGTGGCGACAGAGGCCTGATCCGGGGGAGAGAAGAACGGGGTAGCAATAGAACAAAGTTCAAGAATGGGCGCGCCCATCCAGGACCAGAACGCTCCGGCCAACCTGCCGACAGACACAAGAGGAGGCAAAAGCAGGGACGACCCCAGTCCAACGTCAAGGCGAGTAACCTAAGGGAGGGACCGAAGGAGAGCCGTCGACGGAACGGTGTGAAGGCGAAGGCCACAGCAAACCAGGCCTCCAAGGGGAGAGGGCGACCGAGCATGACGGCGAAGCCAGGCGTACCGGCGCCGCACAAACCCGTCCCATAGGAGGACAGACCCGTCAACACAGCCAGGGACTGAACAGCCGGAAGGAGGTCAGTGCGGCTGAAGTCTGACCAGAGCGGAGGCCTGCAGAAGGGAGCGGGACCGTAGCAGGGGTAGGAAAGGCGAGGCGCTGAGGGGGAGGCACCGCCAAGAAGCGCGAGAAGAGGGAGGCGGCCAACGACGCCAAGCACCCGTCGAAGCGTGACACAACCCAGTCCCGCAAAGCCAACAATCGAACCGAGAGAGGCGACCCCTCCCACCCCCCCCCACCCAGAAGGGTCGGTCCGCAGGGACAAGCGTGAGCGGGAGCGAGACCCACGACACGAACCAGCAGCGTCGCGGCCCAAGGAAGGCGAGCGACGACGGCCGCGTCACCGTAGAGGGACCCGTCCCCGAACACGTACGGCCGAGGGGGAAACAGCACCATCCCCCTCTTCCAGCGACACGACAGCACCCGAGAAAAGGGGGACCCCGAAGCCTCACCGAGGCAAGAGGAGGGGTACCCCCCAGGCGAGACGGGAAGTGAAGGGCAGGAAGAGAAGAAGGAGGAGGAGCAGGACGACGGGAGGGGGAAGGCTGGCCGGGTGAAAGGAGGCCAGAAGGAGCCGCAGGGGGAAACAGAGCAAGGACCCCCCGGGGCTGAGAGAACAGGGCGGCCCGACACCGAGGCGGAGGAGGGAGGGACCCCCACCGCGGGACGAGACCGTGAAGGAAGAAGAGGCACTGAAGCAGGTGAAGGAGGAGAAGCAACGACACCCAGGCGGACCCTCCTGGACAGTGTAGGATGGAGCAGAGGGCCAGCGACAGCACGAACAACCGCGTGCGGAGAGGACAACGGAAGAGGAAGTCGTCTGGGCTAGGAAAGCGGGCGGAAGGGAGGAGAGCCCCTATCCGTAGAGGCCAGGGGAGGGCGCATAGGAGCAGAGCCGCTAACCCCGGCCTCAGGGCGAGAACCAAGACGAGGGCGACGGGCGACGTCAAGGCGAACAGGAGGACGACGAGGGGCAGGAGCGAGGCGAGCGAGAGCGTGGAGGCTTAGGTTGACCAGTAGCGTAGGGGAACCATATGATACCCAGCCCGCCTTGTACCATGTGTGCCAACCCCAGATGGGACGGCACAACGTCGTCCACGAATTCCAGGTACCTATGTACAGCTAGGTGAACTGAGGCTAACACATGAAAGGAGACAAGCCCAATTCGGCACCGCCCGGTCTGGGAGGGAACCCCCGACCCCTCGCGAGTGAGACGAGAGCGCCACCTACGAGGCTACGGGCTGGGGTGAACGGCCGGCAGTCGGGTCAGGGATACCCAGGGTGACGCGGAACCGGGTGGCAACAAAAGCCGGGGAACGGCGGCCCACAGGCCCAATGTGGCGGGAGACCATCGGCCACACCGACGGAAGGGAAGCAGAGGCCACAGCCACCGCCGAGGAACCAGGGCCATGGAGCAGCACAACCCACCAGGGCCAGACACGGGCCACACAGAGCAGGGAGGTAGGCCGTAGAGGACACAAAGAGCGAGTGGCGCAAGCAGGACATGTGGCTCACCAAGCACGGGGAGCGACAACCAAGGCGAAAGCAAAGCAGCCGACCAGCACGAGAAGAACACACACCAGAATCAGCACGTCGAAGGTGTAAGTGTAGAGAATGTCCAAGAAGAACCAGGGAAGGAGCATGGGGAAACAGGAACACACATGCAAACAGGCATCTGTACTCACCCTAAACCGGGAGCACAGAGGTAGGTGAGGAGGGCGGCCGAGGCGGAAGAGCATCAGCAGAACCTGCAAAGATGGAGAAAGTGTTAACCACCACTCAACATCTTATATGCAGGGCCTATAACACCAGGAAAGTGTATACACCAATATAGTATCAGGCAACAATATGACACAAAAAAGGGTCAACAGTGAAAGCCAACTATAACCGCAAATTTGCGGGCCAATGGAGGTAGATCCGTACCGACACAAACCCCCCACATCGTCACGCGACCCCCCAGCGATCTCCGCAAATTTGCGGGGAGCCGAAACGACCCAGAGGGCCGAATCGAGCACTCCGCAAATTTGCGGGACCTGCCAAGAGGGCCCGGTGCCGAACAAGCGAGAGGGGCGTCTAGGAAAACCAAAAAAGGCCGGCAAACAAGCGTCAACTCCTTATGAACTCCAAGCGAAGATGACCGTGACCATCTAGCTGAGCAGTGTCTTCCTTGATAATATCCTGACTCGACCGGTCAAGGGAGAGGCAAGGAAGGCACACCAGGGGAGAGGAGGCACATCCCCTGGGAACCACCCAACCCACAGAGACAGAGCAAAGCCCATGAGGAGAAGTGGCAGGTTGGGTGGTTTGGCACAACAGGGGCCCCCGTGGGGTACCCCAGGATTGGGCAAAAGTTATGAAAGGATGGAGGTGAAAACAGGAAGGGAAACACAAAAAACCAGTAATGAAACTGGTGAGAAAAAGGGTGGCCTAGCCGCGAGTAGAGAATGTGTCAGGGGCGAAAAAACCCTGTGGAGTGAGGGAGAGGCCCCCGTGGGGTACCTCTGGGTATCACGAACCACTAAGCGCCCAGGCCCTTGAGACACAGTGAAGGCTCGAAAGGGGGGACTCGGGAATAACGCTAGTTATGCGGCTGACACAAACCTACAAACAGCACCGCCACCACGAAATCTCAGATTGTGAACCAACTGTACACCTAGGCTATGAAAAAAATGAGAACTCATAAGGGCATAGCAATTCCTGAATGATAAACAAGCTAGGCTAATCGAAGCTAAAAGCTAAACTATGCCCAGACTAACAGGAAAAAAGAATATGAAAAGAGAAAGAATGAAAACATATAGACGGGGAACGCCAAGCGCCCCCGTACCTTCGGTAGCTATTTCCACACGCGTCTCCATTAAACACACTAAGGAGCCCATTTAGGTGTGTCCTAGATCACGTAACATCTGTCTAGCAAAAAGAAGGCCAGAAAAGCCGAAACGAACCTAAAACAGGGTGAATTGAAGGAGCACAACAAAAGCGGACTCAATCAATGGAGGCGCGTGAAAAAATGATAACAAGAGAGGGTCGCTCATGCGCACGTTCGACAGTGATCTGCACATGACGGAACACGGGATGGGCCTTAAGCGGTAACTAAGGTAAACCCCTTTTTCTTCTCTTCTATGCTTTTTTCACCTTCGGTGGTAGTTTTGGTTAATGTACAACGTCTCCTAGAGCAAGATAAGGAGTAGACTCTAGACGTTTTCTTTTTAACCGCGGTTGGAATGACGACATAGCAGTCAAAATAGACAAGTCGTCATTGCAATTAGGTTAATAGCCTTGACGTTGGATTTGCCAAGACTACTAACAAATATATTTTTTTAATTTTTTTTTTTTTTTTTTCTTGGGGGTGGCCGACTCAAGACAGAGCAAGAACAGGAAAACACAAAACACAAGACAAAACAGCGAACAAACACAGACAAAACACAAAATTCACACACATCTAGGTCACCCAGGAGAATACCCAGAGACCAGGGTCACCAAGGTCGCTCCAGCACTCCCCCGGCCCCCGACCACCCGGAGAGGCTCCGATCTCGGCAGGCAGACATGTAGCGGAGCCAAAGCCACGAGCCCGCCCACGACACGTCCAGGCGCTCCCTTCATATTAATCGTCTCCCCGGGCCAGGTGCCTGATGGACTATTATCTAGTCCAACTTGCGCCCGACCCCTTCCCCCAAATGACCACGTGTTCACTCAACTATTCACAAGCATTCTCCATTCATTCCTGTTTATTACCACTTCCTTTGCCTGATCTATAGTCAATCCTCTATCATCCAAAGTTTGTCTTACACAGTCTCTCCATCTCAATGGGGGTCTTCCTGCCCTTCTATCTCCCCTTGTATCTTACTCATATATTCTCTTTGTAAGCCTTTCATCTCCCATTCGTTCAACATGACCATACCAGCTCAGCACCCTTTTGTCCACTCTGGCTGACAAATGTTCCTGCTGCCCCACTCTCCTACGTATCTCTTCATTCCTCAATCCTTCTCTACGAGTAACTCCAAACATACTCCTCAACCAGCTCATCTCCATCACATCCAGCTTTCTTCTCTCCTTTTTCTTCAGAGCCCATGTCTCAGCCCTATACATCACTGTTGGCACAACAATTCTTTGATACATTGCACTTTTTACTTTCATTCCGAGATTTCTCGTCTTCCACATACTGTACTTCCCATTGCTCCGAAAACTTTCCTTCCTTCACACACTCTCTGTTTTACCTCCACTTCCATACCTCCACTCCTGCTTATCGTTCCTCCTAGATATTTAAAACACTCTACTTGTTCCAATATTTCCCCATCCAGCCTCACATTTAGATTCACTATGATCACCCCTATTACACACCATTACTTTACTTTTATTGATGTTCACCTTCAGTTTCCTCCTCCCACAAACCACTACAAACTCTTTGACTACCCACTGCAATTTCTCCTCAGAATCTGCCACCAACGCTGTTTCATCAGCGAACAGCAACTGATTCAACTCCCAAGATCTACCATTCTTTCCTACTAAACCCAATCCTCTTCCCATAGTTCTCATTTTCACCTCCCTCACCACACCATCCATAAACATATTAAACAGCCATGGTGACAATACACAACCCTGTCGCAAACCTACCTTTACCTCAAACCATTCACTCAACTCACCATTTCCTACTCTAACCCATGCTCTGCTCCCTTCATAAAAACTCTTAACTGTTTCCAACAAATTTCCTCCAATTTCATAAATCCTTAATACCTTCCACATTGCTTCACGATCCACACGATCATACGGTTTTTCCAAATCCATAAAAGCCCAAAATATCTCCTTATGCTTCTCTAAATATTTCTCGCATAACTGTCTTACTGCAAACATCTGATCCACACACCCTCTTCCCCTCCTAAAACTGCACTATTCTTCTCCTATTGCAACTAATCAGAATCGCTATGTGGAAATAATGCTTAAGCAAAATAAAATATTTAAATAAAAGAACACAATCCACCACATAGTGTGTACATCACTATAATATGAGCAAGTTAATCTGTTTCCCAAGCAAACTAATTGCACATATAACAACGCACTATCGTCACGTTCAAGGAATTATCCATCATCTATCTATCAATCTATTGCTGGACCCCGTGATCCCTGAAGGGGTGGCCACGAGCGAATCACCCCCATGCACCTCTGTCCCCAGACAGTTGACGCCCCTCCTCCCATCCAGCACCGCCTTCACTCGCATACTTCTTAACTCTATCCTTCCACCTCTCTCTCCGTTTACCTCTCCCTCTTTGTCCTTCCACCTGACTCTCATACACTCTCTTAGTCATTCTCTCGCTTCCCATACGTTCCACATGGCCGAACCATCTCAAGGTGTTCCTTTTCACACTTTCCAGCACATCTACATCCACACCACACCTCTCTCATACTTACTCATTCATCTGTCTATCCCTCTATAGCAGTGCTTCTTAACCTGGGGTGCTAGCACCCCTAGGGGGTGCTGAAATCAGTTTTAGGGGGTGCTGGAAATGCTGTACTGTACAAATAAACAAAGACAATTGCAAACAATAATATAATTACATTTTTGTGTATACTTGTAAGAAAAGAGAAACGTAAGCAACATATTACCACCATGATTGAAAACGTAAAATTTGTGAACATCCCTGACGTTAGTTATGTTTGGTATTAAGTCTGTGACACCATGCTTTGTGAACCCGTTCTATACCTGTACTGTACTAGGAACTCTAATTTGAAGCCTGCTAGACTTCAAGACAAGAACAGACTCTCGAAGCCTTGAAGGCCAAGAGAGCTAGATATGATCAGAAAGGTACATTGCCCCAACTTGGATTCAAACCACCCCAGAAGCCCCTTCTTCAAGCTTCCTATGAGGTGGCATACCAATGCATCAGGCAGAAGGCTTCGCATTCAGCTCCGGAAAACTTAGTTAAGCCTTTTACCATTCGTATGGTGGAACTAGTTCTGGAAACAGAGGCAGCTAAGAAGATCAAGGAAGTCCCTCTGTCCAACGATGTCATCGCAGGGAGAGTTGCAGATATGAGCAACAACATCTTGAGCCAGGTTTGTCAGGAGATTAAGGACAGTCCCACCCGCATCAGCCTACAGTTGGACGAATCAACTGATGTTTCCAACATGAGTCAACTGATTGTGTACAGTATATCCAGTACATCAAGGATGGTGAAATCAAAGATGACTTCCTCTTTTGCAATGCTTTGCAAATACAACGAAGGTAGCAGATATATTCAGACTCTTGGACGAGTTTTTTTAGAAGTATCAGATCAAGTGGGAGAAGGTTGGGTCTGTCTGCACGGATGGTGCCCCA
The DNA here is from genome assembly GCA_037953745.1 of Lithodes maja. Classification (NCBI taxonomy): domain Eukaryota; kingdom Metazoa; phylum Arthropoda; class Malacostraca; order Decapoda; family Lithodidae; genus Lithodes; species Lithodes maja. Next base: position 57,778 of record JBAKBP010007533.1, read on the forward strand.
GCCATGATAGGGTGCAGGTCTGGCTTCAGTGCTTCGAAAAATGCACAAAAGAAAAGTACCAGATATCATCATTAACCACTGTGTTCTCCATCGCCATGCTTTGGCAGCAAAGACACTGCCACCTCAACTCAAAGAAGTTATGTCTGTCTTTGTTAAAGTCGTGAATTTCATCCGGGGTCGCCCCTTAAACCACCGAGTGTTCAAGTTGCTTTGTAAGGAGGTGGGGACGGAGCATCAAGTCCTTCTCTTCCACTCAGAAGTGAGGTGGCTCTCACGTAGCAGAGTCCTGACCCGTATTGCCGAGCTCCATGTTGAAATTGCAATGTTCCTCAGAGAAGATCACAATAACTATGCTGAACATTTTAAAGACGAAATGTTCCTCCTTTCTCTTTCCTATCTGGCAGATATCTTCAATCACTTGAATTATCTCAATTTGTCAATGCAAGGTTCAAATGCTAATAGGCTTGTTTGTGCAGAGAGGGTAGAAGCCTTCAAGAAGATCTCCCTCTGGAAGCGTCGAGTCCAAGGAGGGAATGTGGGAAACTTTCCAATCTTGGATGAGAAGCTGGGGGATAATAAGGTTAGTCCCATGCTTGGAGAAAATATCACTGCTCACCTCTCGCACCTTGAGACCACCATGGCACAGTACTTTCCCAAGGATCATATACAGTACTGTATATTCAAAATGGATTCAGCAGCCCTTCTTGGCAGACATGAGTGATAATAACAATTTGAAGGAGGAGCTCATCGACCTGCAGGTTAACCAGGGATGTCTGACATTATTCCGTGCCCTTCCGCTGTCTGACTTCTGGTGTCAGCAATTGGTAGCATACCTTGGAATTGCAAAAGCAGCACTGGAGATGATTATTCCCTTTCCAACGTCCTATTTGTGTGAGAAGGCATTCTCCACTATGCTGCAGATCAAAACAAAAGCCCGGAACTGCCTTCTTCAAGATGGACTGGTCCATGACATGAGGGTGGCTCTCGCCCACACTAATCCTCAATTTGGGAAATTAGTCGCACAAAAGCAACAACAAAAATCACATTGATGAGAGCACTCTGAATGTCTCATTTTCTATATCTGAAGAAGTTTATCCATACTCTTAAATGTTTGCCTTTTCTCTTTTTCATATCAGTTTTGCTTAGTATTCACATCTTTAAAGTATCATTATTGGAGAATGAGCAAAATAAATGATTAAGCAATACTTCATTTACGTTTACTTTATCCGTATATTAATGAAGTAAATGTGACTCCAGTAACCAGATGTAAGGGGGTGCTGGACTGTGAAACCTTACTACAGGGGGTGCTGATGTCGGAAAAGGTTAAGAAGCACTGCTCTATAGGTCCCTTAACCCTCCCACCCCGGCTATATATTATATATATATTCCTCGAAATCCGGGTGTTTTGGCCGAAAAACGTCTAGGCTAGGCTACCGTATATTCGTTAATCAGACTGCTTCCCGCATTCCCGCGCATCCCCAAGCGTAGCTGTGTTATTTACCTGTAAAATGGCCTTAAGTAGAGCTCTCTAAGTCAACTGGGTGAGCTGTGATGATGATTTCATTGGAGATAACTTTATGGCCAAACCAGCCACTTTACACCACTTTTCGATACTGAACAACAACATACAGGCACACACGAACAAGCGACGCTCTCCTTCTTGTGGCCGGAGATGCGGAGCGTCGGTCCAGCCGGCTGTTGTTTACATGCGTCGGACCGACGCCTCGCACACGAAGCTCACAGGCTTTCAAGCAATGGTACAATGTAGTACCACCCGGGTTCCTGGGGCCAAAAAAAAATGGTACACGTGTGTACCAACCGGGTTTGAAGGGTTAAGGGAGCCCACCTCGTTTTTTTTTTTTTTTTTCTCCCTCTCTCTTTGGCTTGTATCCGTTCTATTTTCCTAGCGAGCGGTAGCGAGCCAGCATATATATATATATTTGTTTTGACAGCAAGCTAAATTTGTACATTTTTTGATAGAAAATGTCTCCGGCGAAGCCGGATTTCTCCATACAATGCTGGCTCGCTATCGCTCGTCAGGAAGAAATCGACACCTGGATGGGGATAAACGTCTTAAAACAGTTGGATAAATGGGGCCGAATGGATACAAGCCAGGGGAAGAGAGAAAAGGAGAGAAAGATAAAAAAGAGCCGGTGACCTCCCTTAACCTTCTGACTCCCACACTCCCTTCCCGTCTGTGCTCACATACAGGATGTCAAACCGGAGCAATTTTGTTTGAGACTTGAATGATTATGAGAACAAATACAAGAAAATTAACGTAAAATATCAGTGTTTTGGCCATTTTATCACTTCCAAAGACATAATTTGAGCTATAAACCACAATTTTTTTTATTTGCATAGACAATAATAAGACAAAAAAGAAACTACTTACCTTTCGTTTGACACCCTATGCACATACCCCACATGTGGGAGGTTGCGAGTTCCATCCTCACTGGTTGACTGTCTTTGACACTCTTCCCCATGGGGTTCTCAACCCCTCTCTGCAGTGGCAAACTTCAGCAGTTGCCCAAATAAGTGATGTCGCGGCACCAAGTATATTTTGATCAATAATTGGTATCAGAACTATTTAACACCCCAGCCGCGGGGCCCGACATATGTCGAGTGAGAGAACCATGGCCATCCCTGCGGGGCCCGACATATATCGGAAGGGATGTTGAGCACATTATCGGCTCTGAGAGAGAGTCCACGCGGTGGGAGGACGATAGGCGGGCTCTGACCGCTCGGCACGCACCGATTCCCGCCACTGACGTAACCTCTGCACCACTACACACCCCCGGCCTCGCGAGAACAAGGAAAAACTCGGGAATTTACCGTATTTTAGGGTTTTTGACCTCGTGTTGCACGATCGTTGCAAGAGAACCCGTGGTCGTACAAGGATGATTCAGGTGTCATTGGAAAGCTCTATTATCGCCCTTTCACGGATAAATAATTGTATTATGCTCTGGCTCTTGTTTATGCATGAAAAAGAGCATGGAATGAAGCTCGTTTAGGGTAAATATGCCCGCCAGGCAGGTAGTAGAAGTTACAAACATCCCCATTTGACAAGGGTTAAGCTTTAATTCATTGTTGCGAGTGAGATATAGAAACATGTTCCTATCTTTACACACCCTATTCAACATCTGACAGATATTAATACAGCACACAGCGAGCAAAACGTAATGCCAAGCGGAGACATAACTTATTTGGCCAACCGTACATACATACACTAATTTATAGACCGAGTGCTCCACACGAAGCGCGGTTCCGGTCTCACATCCTAATGGCGGCGTTCTAGGCGACCCTGCCTGAGGCAGCTGCCTCACTTGTCAGGTTCTTTGATATAAGATCAGACCGCAAAGTCCGATCCCATGTCTTTCTCGGTCCGCCCCTTGGTGCAGCTCCCTCCACATTCGTGGAGCTGCATCTTTTCACCAAGCTTAGTACATCCATCCTCTCCACATGTCCAAACCATCTAACCGTTTGCAATATGAATGCTAGTACCTGATCATGATGATTGAGCTGGTAACTGGTTACAGACAACACTCACAACTAAAGCCACTCCAGCAGTAGGCTACATTGACATTCAACATACACTGAACAAGTGATTTAGAACCTAAATCACAGACTGAATAAGCCTCTTTCGGGAATCTTCTGCAAGAATCTTGTGAGAGTTAGTCTCGGAGGTTAAGACCCCATCAGTTACCCCTTCCATTTGTGTAATCATTGGGCTATCATAGTGCAGTTGGGTATATGTACATGTTTAGAATAACATCCAGTATTCGAGAATGGATAATATATCGTCAGGGAAAGGGGAAAAGTTGTATGTACAGTACTACATACAAGTACATACAAGTTTAAACCCTTCCAGCCCGGGTGTCATTTTAAAATGACACCACGAAAGAAGGGCAGGTGCCCGGGTGTCAATTTAAAATCCCTATGCTTGAAAGCGTGCTTCAAAATTCGCGCGGCCAAATTTTGCATTGCAGGAGCGACCGCAGCGCCACCAAGCCTCAACTACTAGTGTTATCAGTTCGTACGTGGCCGCCATAGCGAGTTATACTGAAAAAATTATTTCCGAAGTGTCCGAATCGCTGCAACCTCCCACGGGCCCCACAGCTACCCCGCTCGCAACTTCAACGCCTGTTGCAACCGAGAAGAAAGCTCAACGAAAGAAAGTTAAGCATTTGTTGAGTGATAGCGCTATACAGCGAGAACTTTTTGATAGTGAAGAGAGCCGTGGCGAAAGCTTGGTGGACAAAGAACAATTTATAAGTGCAAGCGGAGATGACGATTTCGTTGGCTTTGGAGACGACGATAATGTTGATTTATTTGAGGGGGGAGACAGTAGTGATGATCCTGATGTGGAAGTGTTTCAGGAAGGTGCCATTGAGCTTCCAAGTGTGCTAGAATCTAGGCCTACCCCCTCGCCATCTTTGCTATGTCAGCCTAGGCCTAGCCCTAGTAGCCCAGGACCTTCCCCTTTGCCTGCCCGTACACCCTTGAAAGTGGGCAAATATTTCTATAAACAATCGTTGGTGAAATGTGCAGCTAAAAAAGCACGCAGGGCAGCCGCAGAAAAGGATAGGGAAGCTGAAGACAGTGATAATGACGCCGAACCTGGTCTAGCAACCACCCGCATTCCATTGTCCCGACGCCTTGACCCGGGACGCCGTGTGGGTCACCCACAGCCCTCGGCTTCATCTCTCCTTCAGGATGACCAAAGGGCCTCTTCAAGTGGTATTACTAGTGTGCCACAGCCCTCAACACACCGCAGAGCATTATTTGCTGCGGAGAAGCCCTCGGCTCGCCGCAAAAGGAGCCTAACTCCCGAGGCCGAGGCTCCCATTGTTGAAGCTCCTGCAGCCTCCCGCGCCCCACACCGCCGACGCCCGGTCACTTCTTCACCCGAATTGTTTCCTGAAGACGATGCTGACGACCCCAGCATTGCCCCAGATGACCTGACGTCGCCTGAGGAGGAAGAGGAACAGGAACAGGAAGAGGAAGAGGAAGTCCCGACAAGACGAGCGAGAGGGCGAGGTCGTGGACGTGGTCAGTCTGCCGACGCCGCTGCCCCTGGGCATGGGCGTGGGCATGCAGGGCGTCCGCGTGGCCAAGAGTGTGTGCCAGGGCGTCCAGGGCGTGTGCCTGCTGCACCTGCACGTCCTCGAGCATCAGCATCTGACCTGTTTGTGTGGACAGATGGGGCTGATTTTGAGCCAGATTGTCCTGCCTTTGACGAGGTACAGATGGGTTCCGGGGTGTCACCAACATTTCCCTGTGGCCCAGCTGCTACCCCCAGTGAAATTTTCTGTGGCTTCTATGACAATGAAGTCATGGAATACCTCGTCGAGGAGACCAACAACCATCATGAAATCTGTGCCAACTTTCTTGGGAGGAAGACCAGTGCCAAGATGGTGGCATGGAGAGCTGTCACTGTGGCAGAACTATATGTGTTCTTGGCACTCACAATGCTGATGACACATATCAGGAAGCACACTCTGGCAGACTACTGGATCACTGGCGACATCATAACGACTCCAGCATTTGGCAAGTACATGTCCAGGGACAGGTACTTCGACATCCTCTCGTATCTCCACCTGACAAACAACATGGCAGTCCACCTTCCCGACTCATTATGGAAGATCAGGAAGCTGTATGACATGATACGTCATCGGTTCACCACCTACCTGATTCCTTTCCAGAAGATGTGCCTCGACGAGTCTCTGGTCCTGTTCCGTGGTAGGCTGCACTTCCGACAGTATATCCCGTCCAAGAGACACCGCTTCGGCATCAAGCTCTTCGTCGTCTGCGACTGTTTGACGGGGTATGTGCTGGACTTTATAGTCTACAGCGGCAAGGGTGGAGAAATTGTGACTGACCCCCTCATTGGTTTTGGTGGCGCTGTAGTGAAGAAGATGATGGAGAGGCACTTCAATAAAAACCACATCCTCTACACAGATAATTACTACACGTCGCCTCTCCTGACCAAGTACCTCCATGACCGCAAGACCGGAACTGTCGGCACAGTCAAGGGCAAGAGGAAGGGCATACCAGGCTACCCAACCAAGACGAAGAAGGCGGACATCTTCCACAAGAAGAGTGGCCCCATCCTCTCCATCCACTGGCATGACCAGCGGAAGGTCAACCTCCTCACCACATGCCACAAGGCCCAGATGGTCGCCACAGGGAAGGTGGACCGAAGAACCAAGAACCCCGTCCAGAAACCAGCTGCTGTCCTGGATTACAACCTCAACATGCGCCTCGTTGACAAGTCCGACATGCAGATGGGCTTCATCGACTGCCTGCGAACATCTTGCAGGTGGTACAAGAAGTTTATCCTGCATACGGTAGATATGTCGGTCCTCAATGCGTACAACATCTACCGTCTGAGGACTGCAGGAGCCAAGAAGTACAAGTCCCTGCGGAAGTTCCACAAGCAGGTGATACTTGAGCTCCTGGCTAAACATGCGGTACTACAAGGACCAGGCCAGCTGGACAGAACGGGGTGTGCTGAATTTTTCAGGAAGCACCAACTCAACGCCCTTCCTTTCAAAGCACCAGGTAGTAACGCTAGGAGTCAGAAGAGGTGCCATGTGTGCAGCCACACAACAAGAAGACCCCGCAAAAGCACAAAAACCACTTGGGAATGCCTCGAGTGTCAAGTTGGAGTGTGTGCTGGCACCTGCTTCAACGACTTCCATACTCTAATAAACTTTTGAAGTGGAAGTGACAACAGTGAAAGTGACACTCAAATGTAGGCTAAGAATAATAATATAACTAAGTTTTAGTGAAAAGGACACATATAAGTAATAATAAGTGCCTTCAATAACAATATGAACAAGTGAAAGTGACACTAAAATATATATTTCTAACAATAAATAAGTGAAAATGACACTCAATAAGCCTAGGCCAGTCAAAGTGACAGTATAATAATAATAAAACTATGTATAAGTGAAAGAGACACACACAAGTAATAATAAGTGCCTTCATAACAATATGAACAAGTGACAGTGACACTATATATATTATTAGCTTACCTAACAATACATAAAAGGGGAAATGACACTATCAATTATCAAAGTCCAGTGAAAGTGACACTATAATCATAATAATAATAATAAAACGAAGTAATAAGTGACAGAGACACAAATAAGTTCATGTAAATAACTTTATTGAGTGAAAATAACATAATAACTATAATAAATGACATAATAACCAATAAAATACTATCAAATCGGTTCCCGGCATAATTGCGGGTGGAGCGACGACTGCAACTGGGCGTCGTAGCCGGGGCCGCGGTTGAGTGTTCGGACGCGCCGAGGTAAATACGCGGCAAAAGTTACCTCCACTTCCATCACCACCACTCTGGAACCAGTTGAGCTAGAGAGCTCTACTCAACGTCATTCTACGCAGCAAGGTAAGGTGCCCATTTCTATATATGTTTGATTAATGTAGGTAATATATTAAGCGAGATTAACCTTAGTTTACTTTTGTTAATATTCAGCCAGATCGCCCGGATACGAGCTCCGTCCTTTGGAGAGCCGACCCGGGCCAGGAGGGTTAAAGACCGTTTGTCCACAGAGACTGTGGTTACAGTCTCTCGTCTTAGGTTTGTGCATTAGCCTTTAACTGTCTTGATAGCGTAATGGTTAGTGCGCGGAATTTCGGTGTGAGTATCCTAAGTTCGAATCCTTGGAGTACCACATTGTATGCATTAGTTTCATTGATTTCATTAATTAGGTTCATTTGTAAGTTAATGGTGGGTTGGTATTAATATGAATTCTAACAGAAGATCGTCTATGTGTATGTCGATGTCTAAAGTGAGTAAAATCGACTAATGATAGCCAGAATAAAAGGGAGAAAAGCATAATCTAATATGGAATGTTTTATTATTGATATAGTCTATTCATTATACATAGGCTAAAAATCTTGACCACTAAAAAAAGACTAGAGTAATCAAGCTAATATTTCTACCATTTGGGAAGGGTCGGCCAGCGAATAGGCGTGGAAACTTACACCCCATTTGCTCTAGTCCTTGTTGAGTTACAGACATTATGAGTTATGATATCTGGCCTACTTATAATGAAAGGGTTATTATTGGTATAGGTAGCATCAACGAACTTGACAATAATCTTGATCCTCTTAACTTCTTATAACTTCGAATGAATGAAAGCAATCGGACTGACTCTTCTAAAATTTGGGAAGAGTCCATCAGGAAATAGGTGTGGATATTTACAGCCAGTTTGCTCTAGGTCCTTTTGAGTTACAAAGAGGTCAGGGATCAAGATTTTTGTCAAGTTCGTTGGCGCTACCGATATTACTGTACAGGTCTCCCTCGATTTACGATTGGGTTACGTTCCTGAAAACTTGATCTTAAACAGAAAAAATTGTATAGTAACCCTAAAATTAATGGGGTTGTTGTTGTTGTTCCCCAAGCTGCCTGGCCGAACAGCCCCAAGGCCCCGAGCAATTCCAAGGCCATAACCGAGCGCCCCCACAGAACCCTCCCCGCCGACCACAATAAAGCCTGGGTGACCGAAGCCACTCCATGGCGGGGAGCTGAGGAGGGTGCGGAAACGCCCGGGAAACCACAGCCCCACCCAGGGCCCTGTGCCCCTCAGCAATTATGAGGAGAAAGTTGAGGGGCAAGGGAAAAATGTGACGCTTTGGCTTCCAATCTTGGTAGATTGGGAGGTCAATCCACAGAAGAGACGCCGTCACTTGAGATCTAGAAAATATATAAGTTAAGGAACAGTCAGAGTAAGCTATGGGTATGGCAGAGATTGCTCAGCTCTCACTCTGATAGACCAGCCCATCACCACATGACTAGAACCCAATCCTCTCAGCATCAGCTAGGAAAGGCCCTAGAAAGCCGCCTTTGGCGGGGGGCTCCCCTATTTCAACCCCTTTCAGGGTTGGGCACCCGCCCAATTAATGGGGTAAATGGGGATGCATTCTTTGACCAGCCAAAACCTAAACCCAAACACTTATAAACCTATAATAATATCGTAAATCGGGGCATCGGATAGCGTTGGAGGCCTGTAGTACTGTACTGTACTGAAATTGTTGGCCAAATATTATACAGAGTTTCCTTCAGAGAAGAACCATATTTGGGTGTAAATTGTTGTACATATGAAAAAAATCACATTTTATATGTTTTATATATAAGATATGAATGAAGTAATTGTATGGGAGTGTGTATTTCATTATCCTTATAGATTTTTTGTGAAAATTATGTCAAGTTCAGTCGGCCTAATAAGTGATGTCTCGGAACCAAGTACAGTCAGTCCCCCTAATACACGTATCCTCAGTCGCGTTTACCCTATTCCGCACCGAGGCGTAAAACAGGTACTCAAAATCCCTAAAACACGTATTGACCCCACAAAACAGGAATCACGGTTGAAGAGTGGTGTAAAAATGCTGTTTTTTGTATTCCGCGCCCCCCCCCCCCCCCTCCCTACTCCGTGCGCACACCCTGTACTCTATGCCTTCGGCGGCGGGAAGACGGTGACTTCACGATGGCATTGTGGGAGACGCTTCCAGGAAGCGTCTCCCACAAAGTCATTGTGACGTCAAAATCAATACTAATTGGACAACCAAGCATACACAATAATAGAAACATAAACAAGTCATTCCTTACATTAAAATTAAATGCTATAAGTAGGTGAGAAGAGTGGGGGCTCCGAGGCAGACCCCCGCGACAGGGCGAGTTCATATAGCCTAGGCCTAGGCCTCCCCGGCCCCGCCACTGTCACTGGCCCCGTCCCCGCATCCTTCTCAGTCCCAATATCCTTAAGTGTCCGTGCGCTGAGACTTGACCCATTATTGTGTAACAACCGCCTTCCAACACCCTTCAACAACTTCAAAATGCCTAGGAAGAATAAACTGGTGAAGGCACTACTGCGATCAGGAAATCTATGGGTTTATCCGGGGACGGGGACGGGGCCAGTGACAGTGGCGGGGCCGGGGAAGTCTAGGCCTAGGCTATATGAATTCGCCCTGTCACGGGGGTCTGCCTCGGAGCCCCCACTCTTCTGACTTATAGCATTTAATTTTAATGTAAGGAATGACTTGTCTATGTTTCTATTATTGTGTATGCTTGGTTGTCCAATTAGTATTGATTTTGACGTCACGATGACATTGTGGGAGACGCTTCCTGGAAGCGTCTCCCACAATGCCATCGTGAAGTCACCGTCTTCCCGCCGCCGAGGGCATAGAGTACAGGGTGTGCGCGCGGAGTAGGGAGGGGGGGTGGCGCGGAATACAAAAAACAGCATTTTTACACCACTCTTCAACCGTGATTCGTGTTTTGTGGGGTCAATACGTGTTTTACGGATTTTGAGTACCTGTTTTACCCTTCGGCACGGAATAGGGTAAACGCGGACTGAGGATACGTGTATTAGGGGAACTGACTACTTTTTTCCACATACATTATAGATTTTGTTTAGTGTGTTGTCGTTTCGATAGTTTATAATTGTAATGAGTTTGTTGTATAAATGTTAACAGTAACTTTAGAGTTTGTTTTCAAGTTTTATATTTTAATTTATTGAAAAGATAGTTCCATACAAAAATATATATCGGTAATTAAAATTGCATAAAGAAAAACCTAGAGATTTTAACAGTAACTTTAGAGTTTGTTTTCAAGTTTTATATTTTAATTTATTGAAAAGGTAGTTCCACACAAAAATATATATAGGTAATTATAATTGCATAAAGAAAAACAGGGTCCACAAATGTTTATAATTGACTGTACATTATATATTGTATGCAAATAAAAACAAAATGTAATTACAATGAGAGTACTGTACTGTGATAATGTTTAACCCTCTCACCACGGATGGGCTCTTGAACGCCCATAAAAAAGCATATAACAGGTACCCGGAAGGCCTCTTGAACGCCCAGTGGTTGAAAGCCTGTGAGCTTCGTGTGCGAGGCGTCGGTCCGACGCATGTAAACAACAGCCGGCTGGACCGACGCTCCGCATCTCCGGCCACAAGAAGGAGAGCGTCGCTTGTTCGTGTGTGCCTGTATGTTGTTGTTAAGTATCGAAAAGTGGTGTAAAGTGGCTGTTTTGGCCATAAAGTTATCTCCAATGAAATCATCATCACAGCTCAACCAGTTGACTTAGAGAGCTCTACTTAATGCCATTCTACAGGTAAATAACACAGCTACGCTTGGGGATGCGCGGGAATGCGGGAAGCAGTCTGATTAACGAATATACGGTAGCCTAGCCTAGACGTTTTTCGGCCAAAACACCCGGGTTTCGAGGAATATATATATAATACATAGCCGGGGCTGGAGGGTTAAGGGGGGATGTTTCAGTTTTTGGTAGATTTTTTCATTGATTTATTATTTTTGTTAATTTTCTTCCTAGACCTCCATCAAACTTTAAAAAACATCCATCAGATCCCCCTTCTAGATTAATTTGTAGGCTACATTTTTCGGTAGAAAAATGTGTCGGCCAAAGGCCGGTTACTCTTAAGATTACAGGCTCGCTATTGACACCTAAATGGCACGAAATGTCTTAAAATTGACAACAAAATGGGGCAAAAGGTATTAAAATCGCCAAAGTAATGGGCCGAATGTCATAACATCTGAAAACTATTGTGGGTAAGCATGAGGAAGAAGGGCGACCAGAAAAACAGCCCATGTCCCCTTAACTCTCTGTCTCATTGTAGTTACTGGTACTATACTCTGTTTCTTTTCAACTGACAGTAAATTGCAAAGTTCCCATCAAGATTTCTCCCGTTATTTTGAAGATTTTGTTGATATCTAGCAATTTTGAATAGTTATTTTGCATTTATCTTGTGTCGTCTCTGTTTTGGTTTGTTTATTTTGCAAGTTTTACAATTTAATATGGTGCAAAATATATAAAGTTGGTCTTATTATAATGCAGAGACGTAGTACTTGCATATTATTTCCATTAAATATCGAGAACTTAGCTGCTAAGGGAATAAATTTATCGTCAGCTGAAAACAATCGATGAGTACAGTATAGCATATTATGATTTGAACTGGTTAGTATGTTTATACAGTATGTTTATTTTAAGATTAGTGATGTTATTTAATTATTAATTTTAATACAGTAGTTTAAATGTACTGTATGTACATACTGAGGCACATACCCCATAGCTTGGGGTGGCCGACTCGAGACAGAGCCTGGTTAGTAATAGGACAAAAGTATAGTAAATCAACCAACAATAATGTGGCTTGTCTGGGAATATGATGCAAATACAGTAATGCAGTTATTAACACTGTTTACTGCCTTGATTGACAGGGGTATACTCTGTCTGTTTTCTGTGTGTGATAACCCGGGTTCGAATCCTGGTGGATGACATATATGCTTTCATTAATTTCATTGGAGGTGTTTGATGTTGTGGTGAAATTAATTAAATTAGATTCCAGGTGATGGTAAATTGGTATCTCGGCATCCCGATTACTCGGCTATTGCCGAGAGTTTGTAGCGAAATAGGTTGTTAATTATGAAAACGTGTCCATAATATGACGCAGACACATAAGTAACGGTATCATATTTTTACATCAAGAATCGAGAAATCAGACGCTAAAGGATTCAATTTACCATGGGCTGGAAAACAAGGCACTATGATCTATATTTTATTAATTTCACAACCCGTACAGTACCGGTGATGTCTTCTGTATTGGATTTTGGCTACATTTAGACAATTTTATGAAGCTCGGGAAGGATATAAATAAGGTACCGGTAGCTAAAATGATGAATGGAGATAGTCTGTAGCTTGTGCATAAACCTTTTATTTCATAAAGCGATTAGTTTGCTTGGAACCAGATCAACTTGCACATGTAGTAATGTACACCCATGTGGTTGATTGTGTTCTTTTATTTATAAATTGTTATTTTACTTAAGCATTGTTTCCACATAGCGATTTTGATTAGTTATTTTGTCTTTTTACTGTGTTCGTATACATTTTGGTTTGTTTATTTTGCAAGATTTACATTACAATTTAGTAAGCGTTGTTTCCACATAGCGATTTTGATTAGTTTATGTGAGCGTCCTGGGTTCGAATCCCCGGACTGCCACGTGTGTTTGTTAATTTCATTAATCGAGTATAGGAGTAAAGTTGGTTGGTGGAGAGAACATAATAATTTAACAGTCTTGATAGCCTAGTGCTTAGTGTGCAGAATTTCGGTGTGAGTATCCTAGGTTCGAGTCCTTGGAGTACCACATGTATTCATTACTTTCATTGATTTCAGTATTTAGGTTTATTTGGTAAATTAATTGGTGAGTTGGTGAAAACAAATTTGAATTGGCGGACGTCCTTCCTAAAGTGAATAAAATTGTCTAACGCATTCGTTCTGGGGGCGAAAACATCTCGCTCCATATTTGCTAGGTTAAGGGGACCGACCGGTTATTTACTAACTTCCAGGCCTTACTTCCAATGTACAGTAAATGCAATTTGGCACAGGTGTATGTGACCATAAGAATAGGTAAAAAAAAAAAAAAAATCTTTTGCTTTTTTCTTACAATTTAGGTTGTTGTTGTTGTTGGTGTTGTTCCCCAAGCTGCCTGGCCGAACAGCCCCAAGGCACCGAGCAAGGCCAAGGCCATAACCGAGCGCCCCCACAGAACCCCACCCGCCGACCACAACAAAGCCTGGGTGACCGAAGCCACTCCATGGCGGGGAGCTGAGGAGTGTGCGGAAACGCCCGGGAAACCAAAGCCCCACCCAGAGCCCTGTGCCCCTCAGCAATTATGAAGAGAAAGTTGAGGGGCAAGGGAAAAATGTGACGCTTTGGCTCCCAATCTGCCAACTTCTAGGTTGACAGTAGGAGGTCAATCCACGGAAAAGACGCCGTCACTTGAGATCCAGAAGACACATAAGTAAAAGGAACAGTCAGAGTAAGCTATGGGTATGGCAGAGATCGCTCAGCTCTCACTCTGATAGACCAGCCCATCACCATTACTAAAAAAAGGTTGCAAATTATAGCACTACTACAACCCATTCTACTACAGAAATCCCTATAGCACGTGCTGTATGTGATTAAACAACTCACAATAGGTGTGTCTGTAGTTGCTATAAAAAAACAAATTATATATTTTGTGTATTTTTGGATTTAGGTGATTATGAATTAAGGTGAAATTATTTTGTAGAATTTTACGACAGTGACAACATGCTGCAACCAAACAAAGTTGGCTAGAGTAAATTGGCTTTATAGGACTTGTAGTGTTTTTAATTACCTTTCCAATGGTATATACACCATTCCTATAGGTCCAATACAAATTTTAGAGTAACATCCGAAAGTGCGACAATATAGGTTCTGAGATGTGAAAGTCTAAGGTAATTAGGTGAATTTTTTTTTTTTTTTTTTTTTAGTTTTACAATATTTTATGCAGGAACACGGCAAAGTAGAAGATAAAGCGTATGGGAGGTTGTAGAGTACCTTACGCTCTTTCCATTTATATAGGTATGCTCCTCGTACGACCAGTAGTTACTGAGCATGTTAATTTCAAAGTTCGCTATATAACGTTTTTAGAATTACAGGAAAAGTTTGGAAAACATAAAAAAAAAAACAATTTCCAATGGGTTTTCACTAATAACATTTCACTGGCTTATGAAGGGATGTTGACTCTTGTTGAAACACCTATTGGTATTTTCAGGATTTCGAGTTTTTTAAGCCTAAATTAACCGGTCGGTCCCCTTAAGTTAGTTTAGTTGGCATTAGAAGTGATGGTAGTAATAGTGGGATTGATGGTGATAGTAGTGATGATGGTGATAATAGTAGTTGTTGTTGTTGTTGTGGTGTTCAGCTTTCTATTTCTCACATTTTCCTTGACTGTCCTCTCTTTTCTTCGGCCCGTAGACGTTATTTTCCCTTTCTATTTTCCCTTGGTCGTCGTCCTTGTCTTGCCGATATCCTCTCAGAGTCCCCTTTCCTTTCCGTTGACCGCGTAATGGCTTTCCATTCCTCTCTCAGGCTCCTTAATGATATTTAAATTCCTTTCCTTCTAACACTATCCGTTTACTGCTTTAGTGCCATATGGCCTTTGTTGCCTGGTGCTAGAAATGTATTAATGTTATGTTATGTATTTGTATTGATGATGATGACAGTAGTAGATATGATGGTGACAATACTAGTAGTAGTGATGATGGTCATAATAGTAGTGATGATGGTGATAAGTAATGATGATAGTTGTAGTGATAATGATGACAGTAGTGATGATGGTAGTGAGTATTAGTGATGATGGTGAGTAGTAGTGATGATGGTGAAAGTTGTAGTGATGATGCCAATAGTTGTGATGATGAAGATCATAGTAATGGTGATGATGGCAGTAGTAGTGATGATGGTGATAGTAGGATACATGATGGTAATACTTGTGACAGTAGTAATGATAATGGTTATAGTAGTAGTGATGATGTTAACTGTAGTAATGATGATTGTAAGATGGTGGTGGTGATAGTAGTAATGATTGTTGATAAGTGTATCAATGATGATAGTAGTGATTAAGATGTTAGTGACAATGGTGACAGTAGTAGTGATGATAGTGAGAGTAGTAGTGATGATTGTAATTGTAGTAGTGATGATGATCATATTGATGGTGATGATGACAGTAGTTGTGATGATTGTGGTAGTTGTAGTGATGATGGTGATTGTGATTGATGATGGTATTAGTTGTGATGATGGTAACCCATCGCAGAGTTGGGTATGCCGTTTTTATTTTGGGCAAAACGGCACGTCTACTTTATTATTATTATTATTATTATTATTATTATTATTATTATTATTATTATTATTTTGTATATATTGAGGCACATACCCTACTGTATAGCTTGGGGTGGCTGAAAGTTGGTTGGTGGAGATAACATAATAATGAACACTTTACATGAAACTACTTGAACCCCTTCAGGCTCTTGATGCATTTTGACAGTTTTTTCTGGCTAGAATTAGACACTTTTATGCAGCTTAGGAAGGATCTGTGGGATTTAAAAGGGTAAACACCATCTCTATTAACCCTCTGATTTCCATATACCCTTCCGAATCTGAATAAAATCATCAAATAATAGCCAGAAAATATAAATGAAATCTGCATTTAAATGAGTCATCGGGGTCTGAGAGGGTTAAGTGAACAGGGTTGCCTAGAGCAGCCTCCATTAGGACGTGAGACAGGCACCGCACTTCCTGTGGAGCACTCAGGCTATAAATGTATGTACTGTATGTATGTATGTATGGGCTCGATCCGCTGACCCTTTGATCAGCTGCCGTATGTATGTAATTAGTGCCCCTCTCCTACTACGCTCCTTGACGCAGTTGGGGGGCTTCGAGGCCGGCGACTGGAGCTTGGTTGGGGAAGGTTATGGATATTTCCTTCTCCCCTCAAGCTTTCGTCGTCGGCTTGACTAATTTTGCGTAGTTTTTCTTTCAGTTATCCTTCGGGCGGCCTATACCATGTGCCACCCTGCCCTGGCTAGGATGTAGGCTCCTGACTTGATTTGTCTCTTCGGTCGCTGATACAGGCGAGCTGACTCGAATCCCCTCAGTAGTGCATTTTTTTGCATCTCGCTGTGATTTTATTTTATTAAGCGTTATTTCCACATAGCGATTTTGATAAGTTCTTTTGCATTCATCTTGTGTCGTCCCAGTTTTGGTTTGTTTATTTTGCAAGTTTTACATTATAATTAGTCCTGATCTCTCATGCTTCGCCCTTGATCACTTCTTGGTTGGTGCTGCAGTGTAGCAGTTCTTGCCTCATCCTTCGGCGCTGCCCTATAAGAGCTCTGCTGTGGAGCTCATGTGGTCCGGCTGAACTGATGAAATGGCGAGAAATGTCTGCGTGTCTTCACCTTCCTAGATTTGTTCACCTCCTGCCCTTCCCTATCTATCTTGACTTGATTAGTTGTCCATCTTAATCTGTTTTGATAGCATAATGCATAAGTACGCTGAATTTCGATGTGAGTATCCTAGGTTCGAGTCCTTGGAGTGCCACATGTAATTGTTGATTTAATTAATTGAGTTTAGACGTAAAATTGGTTGGTGAAAAAAATATGAATCTAATCGTTCGGGTCAGCCCTATGAGAGTTGTTTTGTGGAACTCAGTGGTCTGGTTAAACTATTATATAATTTTGTTGTTTTTTAATAAGTGTTTGTCTATTTTCTTGCAGTGTCGGACTGGCAGAATTACCAACTAAAATACGGTTGTACTGTAGTACATTAATAAATACATAAAATATAATTCAGCATAGTTTTTATCCATTACAAACCAAAAGTTTTGTATGAATGTACTGTATATATAAACTCGGGTATAATTATGAAAAATTAAAACACAATCCATAATGATATAATATATTCTATCTATCTATTTATCTATCTATTTGCTTAGGTCTTTTCCCCATTTTTGTGTTTTTTTTTTGTTTTTTTTTTACTGGGGGTGGCCGACGGTGGCTGACAGAGCCAGAACAGACACCAAAAAATTGGGACAAAAAACAAAAAATCATAAATTGAGGCATGGAATACCCAGGGAGATCTGCACACCGTAGTATTACCATTGTACGTTTTCTTTATCACTTATTTACAGGAAATGTTTATATTAAAACACTCAGATTTTGTGATGTAGTTTCTTTATTCATGTACAGTACTGTATTTATGTAGATAATCAAGCACTTACCCCAGTTTTCTTCTTTTTTTTTTTTTTTTTTTATGGGGGTGGCCGACTCTAGACAGAGCCCGAAGAGGGACATCACAACACATCAGAAAAACAATGTACAGTATGTACAGTATGTACAGTATATACTGTACTGTACTCTGGTACTTACCCCAGTGTTTTTTTTTTTTTTTTTTTTGGGGGTGGCTGACTCGAGACAGAACCTGAATAGGGACATCACAAGACATCAGAAAAAAAAAAACACAAAATCACACACATTCTAGATCGTCAAGGAGAAATACCCAGAGAACCAGACCCATTTGGGGTCCCCAGCAAAAGATTCCCAGGTCCCAGATCCCCTAGAGAGGTGCCGATTTCCGCAGGCAGACTTGCAGCGAAGCTGTATCACCACAAGCCCGCCCCATCTTGCTTCCAGGCGCACTACCACTACCACCGGCTCCCCGGGTCAGGCGCCTAACGGACTATTATCTAGTCTAACTGGCGCATGAGCCTCTCCCAATCGACCGCGTTTACACACATCTATTCACTAGCATTCTCCATTCATTCCTATTTATTACCACTTCTCTTGCCTGATCTATAGTCATTCCTCTATCGCCCAACGCTTGTCTTACACAGTCTCTCCATCTCAATGGGGGTCTTCCTGCCCCTCTACCTCCCCTTGTATCTGACTCTCATATTCTCTTTGTAAGCCTTTCATCTTCCATTCGTTCAACATGACCATACCAGCTCAGCACCCTTCTGTCCACTCTGGCAGACAAACGTTCCAACTTCTGCTCCAACTTCCTTATGGCCTGAAAGTCGCAAGTGGTCAATTGCACGTTTGACTGGCATACCCGACTGTTGTTTTGGGCCACACCCCTCCCTCTAGTCAGAATTTTGGCTGGACGTCGGATCGGATGGCCCACCAGATAAAATAACCAGGTAAGAATGAGATATACTTTACCTCTTTGGTTCTTTGCATTCCTTTCCAAGCTGAATTAGATCTTCTAATTATCATAGCCTGAATTTTTTTTGGAAATATAGTACAGTCGCGCTAATAATTGATGTCTCGTCACCAAGTATATTTTGATCAATTATTGGTATCAGCAATATCTAAGCTTCTTTTCATCATATTGAGTGAAATATACAGCCATGTTCCTACACTTACCCAACCTATTCAACATCTGACAGACATTAATACAGCACGGAGCAAGCCAAACGTACTGACAGCTAGGACATGACTTATTAGCGCGACCGTACAGTCAGGCTAAAAAACCTTCTTAATTAATTCACTCCCTTGATGTTCACACAATAATATCACTGTGTTGTCCCTGTTCGGGCTTTCTTGGTGGGTTTCTTATACTTCGCCACCAACGACTATTTTACGCTATCCCAGACGTCAACTCGGGTAGTTTTGTGGTTGCGGGCACAGGGTATTACTGATGGGTTTCTTATACTTCGCCACCAACGACTATTTTGCGCTATCCCAGACGTCAACTCAGGTAGTTTTGTGTTTGCGGGATTTTGCGGGTACAGGGTATTACAGTATAGATAAAGCTAAGGTCAGTCCTTGCTCAGTCAAGAGTACCCTAAGTTGAAGATTACTGCACCATTCTCAGAGCTGAGAAGGGCGATCGGAATATACAGTACTTCGCTTCTTGAAAGTGTGGCATAACAATAATAAACTAATGAAAACGTATGATCTTCCCGGGATTTGAACTCTGGACACCACACCCAGAACATAAGTATCTAAACCATTACACCACCAACACAGTTAAAGGTTAAGTACACGTTCACGATTAATATCCATTTTCGAATTCTGGATACAGTATTAAGCTAATCATGTACTTAGACCCAACTGCATTATGGATAACGTAATGATTTAAGCCGGTATCACACGAGAGCTTTTATACTCAACATTTTTCTGGCAACATTTCTGGGACATTTTACAGTGGTATCAGAAACTAGACTGATGATAGATGAATTTAGGTGACATAATTATTGAAAAAGCTGACCTCATAAGTTGCCAGACCAGTGTCAAGGATTAATGTTGAGGGAAAAAGCGCTCGTGTGATACCGGCTTTAGTGAGAGGGAAGAACAATGAATTAATGGAATAATAAGCTTAATAAGGTAGAACTAAATCTTATGTATGTATGTATACTGTAAGCTATATACTCAGGCACATATCCCATTGGTGAGAGTGGCCGACTCGAGACAGAGCCCGACCAGAAACCTTTAACCCTTCTGGCCTGGGCAGCATTTTAAAATGACAGTGCGGAAGATGGGCCGGAGCCCAGGTGTCCTTTTAAAATCCCTATGCTTGAAAGCGTGCTTTGAAATTCGCGCGGCGAAAATTTCCTTTGCAGGGGCGATCGCAGCGCCACCAAGCCTCAACTACTACCGTTATCAGTTTCCACGTGCCCGCCATGGCGAGTTATAGTGAAATCATGAATTCCGACGTGTCCGATTCTGTGCAACCTCCCGCGCACCCCAGTGCTACCCCGCTCGCTACATCTACGCCTGTTGCAAGCAAGGAAAAGGCTCAACGCAAGAAAGCGAAGGTATTGTTGAGTGATAGTGCTATACAGAGAGAATTTTTGCCATTGAAGAAAGCAGTGGCGAAAGCTAAGTTCCAATATTTAGGGTCCGAGAGGACCGAGACCACTTTCGCGTTCCCTCTTCCCTCTTTCTGTCTCGTCGAGTAGGAGAATTTTACAAGGGGAGGATGATTCCTAGCCTCCTGCCCATGATGGAAAGTAGGACAGTAAAAGAGACAGACAGAAACGGCTAAAGCTGGGTATGCCAAACATCACATTTTGATTAGGATCAACCCTCCTAAAACAAACTACAGGTCTCCCTCGATATACGATTGGGTTGCATTCCTGAAAACCCGATCTTGAATAGAAAAATGGGGTTGTGTTCTCGGGCCAACCAAAACCCAAACCCAAACACCTAAAAACCTATAATAATATATTGTAAATCAGGGCATCGTATAGTGAGGGAGACCTGCCACATGTATTTGTTGATTTCATTAATTGAGTTTAGGAGTAAAGTCGGTTGGTGGAGGTAACATAATAATATAGGAATAGGGTTTTTACACCATACCCGAAAGAGGATTTATGAAGCTCCGATCTTACTCTCAACCATCTTAAAAAATATACCAACACCTAAACTTCATTAGATGCTGAAATAGCCTCAAGAAATATGCCAGGGACTGGGATTGAACCCGGGACCCTTGGGCTATGAGGCGAACACTACCATATGTGACACCAAGAAAGATATCTCACTTGGCAAGGTCGGCTCAAGTTATTTCCGCATCTGGATCTGTTTCGACTAACCTATTTTCACTGACTTTACATATAGGCTAGTATAGTTGGCTCAGCTGCCCTACGAGAGATGTCGATGCCTAGATCTCCAGACACTGCAGGACAGAAGAATCAGGGGTGACATGATCGAGACATACAAATTGCTACACAAGTTTGAGGACATCCCCTATTCTCACAGATACTCACAGAAGACATCCAGGATAGAGGCTGTTCAGCCTATGAGACCCGGCTCACGACAATTGGTCATACTCATTAGGGCAGGGCTAGGGCGGACTTGGTGAGTAGTTTTATTAATTTTGGCTCTAAAGTCAAATTTTTGTTCTTGGCCACTCCAAAATTTATCTAACTTTTTTTCGAACCCCATCACAGTATCCGCACTTATGACATCCTCAGGGAGATCGTTCCAATTGTCCACCACCCGATTACAAAAAAAGTTCTTCCTGATGTTCAGCCTCGTCCTCTTCTTAACCCGGGAACTGCGGGAAGACTCTTTAGAGTTCGGCCGGCGGACTGCGGGAAGACTCTCTGGAGTAAGTAAAACTAAAAATCAACTTTTTACATCGAATTTTTTTTTTTTTTTTATTTTTTTTTTTTTGGCCCCTGGGCCATGCAAAATCTCAGTCCTCTACCTCCCCTCCTTCCCCACTTTCCTCCTATTCCTCAGTTATCACCTATTTTCCCTATTATTCCCTTATTCTGAGGTATATTTTCGTGCTAACATTAGCGAGTTGCAAGCAGGGTGTTGTCATCACTGATGGCCATCGAGTGCAAGAGAGAGAGAGAGAGTATCGATCGACTGTGTCTCAGTGGCCTTGGGGGAAATTGGCGGGAAAGGAGTTTGCCTCACCCATAGATTATACAACTCGCGGGCTATATCTCCGATTTTGACCATCCAAACGCTGTTTTCACTCGTTTTATTGTTGTTTCAGGTTAATACCTTTATAATCAACCCATAATAGGCGCATATGGATAATTATTAATGCTATTAATGGTACAATGAATATTTTAGTGACGAAAAACCTCAAATACGTCAGCACAGGGGGAGGTTTTCATTTACCCCCGTGCGCACTTCAGAGGTTAACCCGGGAGCTGCGGGAAGACTCTTAAGAGTTCCCCCGGCGGACTGCGGGAAGACTCTCTGGAGTAAGTAAAACTAAAAATCAACTTTTTACATCGAAAAAAAAATATTTTTTTTATTTTTATTTTTTTATTTTTTTATTTTTGTTTGGCCCCTGGGCCATGCAAAATCTCAGTCCTCTACCTCCCCTCCTTCCCCACTTTCCTCCTATTCCTCAGTTATCACCTATTTTCCCTATTATTCCCTTATTCTGAGGTATATTTTCGTGCTAACATTAGCGAGTTGCAAGCAGGGTGTTGTCATCACTGATGGCCATCGAGTGCAAGAGAGAGAGAGAGAGTATCGATCGACTGTGTCGCAGTGGCCTTGGGGAAAATTGGCGGGAAGCTAGCTTGCCTCACCCATACATTATACAACTCGCGGGCTATATCTCCGATTTTGACCATCCAAACGCTGTTTTCACTCGTTTTATTGTTGTTTCAGGTTAATACCTTTATAATCAACCCATAATAGGCGCATATGGATAATTATTAATGCTATTAATGGTACAATGAATATTTTAGTGACGAAAAACCTCAAATACGTCAGCACAGGGGGACGTTTTCATTTACCCCCGTGCGCACTTCAGAGGTTAAACAGCTTCCTACTATGTCCTCTGGTGCGATCATCTCCTTTCTTTCAGATTAATCGGCGCTCTGCAGACCCCGTTTTCTGACCTCTGACCATTTAGGTGAGGTCGATCCTCATGGTATTAGTGAGCTGGGCCTATAATTAGGCCTTGTAATTGGGATTGGGTGTGAGAGGGATCTGCCTTGTGTGGGCCAATCGGCTTTCTGCAGACTGTGGGGGACACCTCAAAGAAACCTGTTCCATAATTCCCCACTATAAAGGCCTATTCATAGGTATGCTTTAGTAAGCAATTGACCACTTGCGAGTTTCAGGCTATAAGGAAGTTGAAGTCGAAAACATCGATATAAGACAATAATGCAATAATAATGTAGGTTTCTGATGGATAGAGAGTATGGTTAATTTAATTTAATGGGTTTATTAATGCACTACAACCACATTTTCGCTGGTAATTCTGCTAAATATGATAATATCGATGTTTAAAACTCTCACTTCCTTATAGCCTGAAACTCTTAAGTGGTCAATGAATTTTGTATCTAGGCTATTCATACTGGGAAATTATGTATGTGTTTTGCGAAATGTGACCACTTACGAGTTGGAGGTGTAGACATCGATAGTAATTTTAAATGCAATAATTATGTAGGTTTCTGATGGCTAAAGAGTTTGTTGAATTGGGTTTTATATATTGAAAAATACACTGCAATCGCATTTTAGACCCGGCATTTTAGCAGATAAATCTAGTGAATATCGATAACTACAGCTCCAACTTCCTTATAGTAGTCTCATACATTTATATTAGTTTACGGTGATATGTTTTCTGTGAATTGCGCGTTTTCTGTGAATTGGCGTATAACAACAGCACAGGCGACCTGCCGACCTCCATGGCGGCGGCGAATCTCTTCCCCAAACACTCGAAAAAATGGAAAAAGCCGCCTATAGGCTACATATATTAATACAGGTAAATATAATGTTCAGAGGTTTCTATGTAGGCTATATAGGTGTTTCTTTTCAGAGAGTAGGAGGGCCAGATTTTCCATATATTTCCTATTCCGGCGGATTCTGGCAGTGGCGTCACCTCGATTTGGGTAAGATTGTTTCGGTAAAAATTGAAGCATTTTTAGTATATATTTCTTATTTTGTCCGTTTTTTCTGCGATATATAGAGTTGTTTCATACCAAGGACCCGTGGAAATTAGTACTTATCCATGAGGTCTATCCAACAATCTGAAAATGGCCCCCACTAGCCTAGGCCATGTCCCATGTGGGGAGCCTGGGAGGGCTAGCCTATAAAGTTCAGGGAAAATGTGGGCTTAAAATTAAGAAATTGCGATGAGAAACTTAATAAAATAAGGAAAACTGCCCTCTAGGCCTAGGCTATAGGGATTTTCTATGAAAAAGTGATGTCCAACAGTAGCCTAGGCTAGCCTAGAAAATTTTTGGTAAAAATTGAAGAGACCCCGGAGCCCGGACAGCCTTTTGATCAATCTACAGTTATACTACCCCTATTTTGTCACTATTCTGTTGGTACTAATCGGTTAATATTATTAGTAATAGACTTCGTATGGTTTGATGATGCGCGGAAATGTATATTTGACTTGAAATAGATACATTGAAGTACTGTATTACAAACCTTCGTGAACCCATAAACAGGGAACGTGAGCTGGGTTTAGACCGGTCGCGAGACAGGTTAGTTTTCGGTTAGGTTAGGTTAGGTTAGGCTAATGTTAAAAATACTAAAATGCGACGGTTTTCGGTATTAACCCTCCAGCCCCGGCTACGCATTACATAAATATTCCCCGAAACCCGGGTGTTTTGGCCGAAAAACATCTAGGCTAGGCTAGCTACCGTATATTTGTTATTCTGACTACTTCCCGCATTCCCACGCATCCCAAGCGTATCGGTGTTATTTACCTGTAGAATGGCATTAAGTAGAGCTCTCTAAGTTAACTGGTTGAGTTGTGATGATGATTTCATTGGAGATAACTTTATGGCAAAAACAGCCACTTTACACTACTTTTCGATACTTAACAACAACATACAGGCACACACGAACAAGCGACGCTCTCCTTCTTGTGGCCGGAGATGCGGGGCGTCGGTCCAGCCGGCTGTTGTTTACATGCGTCGGACCGACGCCTCGCACACCAAGCTCACAGGCTTTGAGCTCATGGGTGTTTAAGAGCCCTTCCGGGCAGCTCGTGTATGCTTTTTTATGGGCGTTCAAGAGCCCTTCCGGGAACAGAGGGTTAAACAACACTGTATATCAAATAAAAAATTAAAAAACCAACAAATTACCTGAAAAACTCTTTTCTGGTTGGTGATAGGCCTAAACTGTTATCAAAATACGTTTTTTTTTTTTCAGTTTCCGCGTCTGCTGAACCATCCAAAAACACGCTAAAAGGCGTGTTTTGAAGGGGGGAGGGGTAGTATAACTGTAGATTTACCTTGTTTATTACTAAGGACCATCTCATTTTAGTATTTTCAACATTAGCCTAACTGCCTAACCTAATCTAGCCTAACTTAACCTAACCTAACCGAAATCTAACCGACGGTCTAAACCCAGCTCACGTTCCCTGTTTATGGGTGAACAACGGTCTAAACCCAGCTCACGTTCCCTGTTTATCGGTGAACAATCCAACAGTTTCTCGTATTTCACTTAGGCTATAGTGAATTTGCGACGGTAATTACATGTAGCCTACACCAACATAGTATCGTCCATGAAACTTCTAGAACACTGATAATTATCGATGGGGCTCGTATTCGGGTTGTCTTCAAAATTACCTTTTATAGGGAGAATTTCTTGAAAAATAGTGTAAAAAATATAGGCCTAACTATATATCCTCTATGGGAGAATTTGGCAAGAGTGTTAAGTGCGGGCGTACCGCCAGCCTTGTTTACACTACGCGTAGTGGCGTCGGCCCTTTCCCATCATGTTCCCGTCTATTTTGACTGCCTTTGGATATAAAAAATACATTAGCCTAACCAAACAATCTAACCTAACCTAGTATTCATGTAGTAATGACAGGGGGCAAATAGCAGAAAATATAGCGTCGAAAAAGACGGGAACGTAACTGCGAGCGCACAACATGATGACCGTACGCCCGATCACTACATCCATCCCGAGAATTAATTTAAAAGTATCGTTTGGTGTGGAAAATTAACTGGAAAAACTAAATAAGATGGTCAGTAATTTTCCCATGGATTTTTTTTATTTTTCCCTGTTAGTTTTCATCAATATATAGTGTTTGGAAATAATTACAACCCTCGCCGAAACCGTTTTCCCCATTATACAACGATGTTAAGACACGCCGCCCGATAGTGGGGAGGGCTATGAAGTACAGGGAAAATGAAGGGTTAAATGCGTAAAACGGCGATAAAAACATATTTTAGAAAAACTTGGCTCGGGTTTTAAGGTATTTCAAATGTCTAAAACCCAATACAGTACAGGTATTTCGAAAACCCGAGCCAAGTTTTGGCCAAAGGTGGCTCGGATTTTGTGAGTTTGTAGACAAAAAAATTACAGTAACCTCATTTAGAAATTTGGCTCAGGTTTCCCGAAATTGCAAAGCCATAAAACCCGAATTTTGGAAAACCCGAGCCAAGTTTTGGGAAAACTTGGCTCTGATTTTGCGAGTTTTAAGAGTAAACAAATTAAAGTAACCTAATTTAGAATTTTGGCTCATGTTTCCCTAAATTGCAAACCCCAAAAAGCATAATTTTGGAAAACCCGAGCCAATTTTTGGCAAAACTTGGATCAGATTTTGAGAATCGAAAGGCCGCCCATTTAGTATTCGGGCGTATCTGCAAATACTACCGCAACTACGAATCTTGTTTCTGCGACCTACTATATTAACCTAACCTAACCTAGACCCAGTACGTGGGATACTAAACTAGCCCTTGCATGCCAGCAACAGCGGATTTATAGTACCCAGCACGTGGGATACTAAACTAGCCCTTGCATGCCAGCAATAGCGGATTCATAGTACTCAGTACGTGGGATACTAAACTAGCCCTTGCATGCCAGCTACAGAGGATTCATAGTACTCAGTACGTGGTATGTATTACCCATTAAGTTCCGGAAGTTTAAACCTATGCGAACTTACCTCTTACACGTCACATCAGTAGGCAAGCACCCATGTTCTGTAAATACTTTCAGGGCAGCAGTATTATTTCTTGAAGTTTCTACAATAACACAGTGTGGCAGAGGCTGGACCGGCAAGAATGTAGTTACCGGGTGTACCGCCCGTCTTGTTTACACTACGTGGACGCTCACCATCATGTTCCCGTCTATTTTGACTACCTTTGGATACAAAAATACATTACCCTAACCAAACAACCTAACCTAACCTAGTATTATAGATTTATACGTATTTATTTTATTATAAGTATTTATAGATGATTTATGTTGTATGTCGGTAATGGTACACCCGGTAACTACATCCTTCCCGCTGGACCTTTACAGTGTTACGTGTACCACCATGACTCGACTGGCGATTATCATCAGGTAAATCAAGGTGGGTATCTGTGATTGGTCGATTGCAATGACGTAATCAACATATTCCACCAGAGTGATTGGCTCCCGAGGGTATTCGTGACCAGAGCGTGACTTAGCATATGCGTTATAATGACGTCTTTAAAAAAAAAACAATAGGAACCCAGTAGTGTTTCGTGACGTGATGCGCAAAGATGTGGAAATGAACACCTTTAGTTTCGACAGAGATAGGCAGGTGGAGTTAGTGTTGACTAAAAAGCTGGTGGACAGACCTCGGGAGAGTAGGTGAAAAAGGCGTTTGTACGAATCGGTGCCGTCTATAGGAAGGTATTGACAACCATGTAACGAAAAATTTCCATTTTAGTACCATATATTTTTATTATGTTTGGCCGAGGCTTAAAACACATTTTCATATGATGTTTAGAGCATATAAAATCCATATTTGTTATCAGTTCTAGTTCAGTCAGTGAAGGAGAAGGTTGTGTTAATCTGAGCTCCTGCCCGGACCACTTACCAGTGACCTTGCAAATAGCGTACTCTCAAAAGAACAAGTTGACGATATGCAACACAATCTAGATAAATTGTCATGTTGGGCCCAAATTTGGCAAATGAGTTTCAATGCGGATAAATGTAAAGTACTACATGTCGGATACCTAAATGAGAAAGCAAACTATTCGATGAATGGCACTCAGCTTAAGAATGTAAACAGAGAAACTGATCTGGGAGTAACAATATCGAGTAACCTAAAACCGAGTCAACAATGTTCAGAAGTTGTTAAGAAGGCAAACAAAATAATTGGCTTTATAGGCAGGTCATTTGAGCATAAATCCAAAGAAGTTATCCTAACCCTTTACAATTCCTTAGTCCGCCCTCTTCTGGAATACTGCGTTCAATCCTGGTGCCCTTATTACCAAAAAGATATAAACAAGCTAGAACGAGTTCAACGTAGAGTTACCAAAATGATACCTAGCCTAAAGAACAAACCATACGAAGAGCGTCTTAGAGAATTAAATCTATTTCCTTTAACCCAGCGCAGATTAAGAGGCGACTTAATTCAAGTGTTCAAAATCATCAAAGGCATCGACAATATGAACTGTAGTAAGTACTTCACTATCGACCAATCTAATTACACACGGGGAAACGGTTGCAA
Source organism: Lithodes maja (assembly GCA_037953745.1). Lineage (NCBI taxonomy): Eukaryota > Metazoa > Arthropoda > Malacostraca > Decapoda > Lithodidae > Lithodes > Lithodes maja. The sequence continues at coordinate 86,061 of JBAKBP010007533.1, forward strand.
AATTATTGGTAAATCTTTTAACTCGCACGAATCTAAGAATTTCTTCTTCAATCGAGTTGTCAACTTGTGGAATGGGCTTCCCCGAAACGTTATAGACTGCAGCACCGTTGATTCATTTAAATTCCGCCTAGACAAATATCTCGCATCAAACCCGCGACTGACTGCGTTTGTAAATGAATAACTTTATCCTCCCCTCAGTTACTAACCCATATGTCCCCTACTAACTTCCTAGTCCTGCCACGTTAGTGGCAGGGCAGTAGTTTCCTTTCCAATGTTCCCTTACCCACTCTAAACCACTGTTTGGACACTTGATCCTCAGTGTTTTGGAGGACAAGCAGCCTAGAAGGGTCACTAGATCTGTTGTTGCTTGATTTCCTTTGTACTCCTTTGTACTTTGTACCTTTAGTGACCATTACACCTACCTGTGTTTGGGGGCAGTGCACTCGTGTTATATAAAAGTGTTATAGCTCAGTTTTTAGCTGTTAGTGTACTTGTTTTTGTTTTTCTGTACTTAGTTTCTTGCTCCTCGCTAAGCTTATTGGGATCATGGCAGGTATGGAGTGCGAGTCTCTAACTGATCTGCATCATCTTATTCTCCAGGTAAGAGAGGAGATGGTTGTGGTGAAGGAAGAGGTCTTGTCTCTAAGGGAGGTTAATGTTAAACTTCAGTGGGAAGTGGATTTGATTAAAGACGAAAATCTAGCTTTCAAGCTTAGCCAAGAGGAAATAAAGTCAAGTAAGGGGAAAAGGGAGGAAGTTGATGAAAAATTGTATTCATGGCAGGTTGTTAAAAATGCGGGTGGGAAAGTCACACTCAAGAAGCAGGATAGTAGAATAGGTATGAGTGTGACAACTACATTCTCTCCTTTGCGAGACGAATGTGAGGGAAAAGATAGTCAGGATAAGGGAGGGATAACCGAAGTGCCTGCCGCCAACTCAGCTCCAACCTCTGACGCTGTGCTACCTACCACCACCACTACCCCCACCACCACCACCACCACCAAGGGAGCTTCTGCCACCACCGGGGGTTCTCCAACTGCAGCTGCTGGATCCTCCCGAGGGAAAGGTAAGTCTGTGTCCCGAGAAGGTAAGTCTGTGTCGATTGTGGGTGACTCCATGGTAAGACATTTAGTTAGGGCTACCCGCACTAAACTTAGGAAGGTTGTGTGTCTGCCTGGCCATGGAGTTGGGAGGGTTTTAGAGAAGATGGACCACATCTTGGAAGATAGTGGAGATAACCCCATTATCTGTCTCAGTGCCGGGAGTAACGATGTTGGTAAGGGTAGAAGTGAGGAACTGCTGCAGCAGTATCGGGATGTGTTAGATAAAGTTAGGATGAAGGGAGGGATCCCTGTAGTACATTGTATCCTACCCAGAAGAGGAGTTCCCAAGGAATGGACATCCAGGGCGATTGGTGTCAATTGCCGTTTGGAGAAATATTGCAAAGAAAAAGCAATACCATTCATTGATAACTGGGATAGTTTCTATGGGGGAGATGGGATGTACGCAAGGGATGGGGTTCATCTTTCACGGTTAGGGGTTTCTACATTAGCTAGTTCTTTAGATAGGGTGGTTGTGGGGTTTTGAACAGAAATATTGAGAGTGTAAATGAGAGGTTAAATGGAACAATTTTAGCGTCAGGCGAAAGCGATAAGGATATTCAGTCTCATGCTAAAAATGATGACTATAATGCAAATGATAGTAGTGATGGTGCAACGGAAGATGGAAATGTCGCTAAAAACAAAGGTAAATTAGGTATAAAGAAAAGAAGTAAATTGAGAGTATATTACACAAACTGTAGGAGTCTATGTAACAAAATGAACGAACTTAGAGCCCTTGTTAGCAAAGAAAATATAGACATAATAGCGCTAACTGAAACGTGGATTAATACAGAAACCAGGCATTTTTTAGCAGAATTTGATATACCAGGATATAGTTTGTTTAAATATGACCGAACAAGTAAGAGGGGTGGCGGTATAGCAGTGTTTGTAAGGAGTACATTAAAAAGCTGTATTAAATCAGGTATTAGACTAAATAACGATAATGAAAGTGTTTGGGTAGAGGTTAACGAAGGTAGTGAGACCATAGTTATTGGAGTTATGTATAGACCGCCAAATATGAGTAGAAATGACGGAACGTCATTATGGGAGGAAATTAAAATGGCATCAAGGTTTAGCAATGTGTGCATTATGGGGGATTTTAATTTTCCGAATATAGATTGGCAGCATCAAATAGGAGACTCTGATTCTGAGGAGTTTATAGAGGTAGTACAAGATAGTTTTTTATTTCAATTCATAGATACGCCGACTAGAGGTAATAATATTCTCGATTTAGTTTTCAGTAACAATGAACATATGGTAAATAATGTAGAGATAGGGGACCACCTAGGAAATAGTGACCACAATTCTGTGTATTTTAATATACAATGGAAAGGTAATACCAGAGAGAATACAACATTAATACCTGACTTTAGAAAAGCCAATTATGGTGGGTTAAGAAGAGCCCTATCAGCGGACCCTATGGTCAAAAAAATAAGTCGATCCAGGTGTCCAAATGAGTGTACCCCTTCTCAGGCACCTGTCATCTTAAGTCAGGAAGAGACGTCAACCTTGGTAGATACATACGATAATTTTATCAAGTCAGTATTCAATGCACAAAATAAATACATCCCCAAAAGAAAATTTAGATCAAGACAGAACCAACCCAAATGGATGAATAATAGACTATTAGATCTTCTAGGACAAAAGAGAGGAATGTATAGAAAAATTAGAAAAGGCGAAATTCACCTACTTGCTTACTATCAGAATCTATCAAGACAGGTAAAAAAGGATATTAGGAAAGAAAAAAGAAATTATGAAATTAAGGTTGCCAATGACTCAAAAAATAATCCTACAGCTTTTTACCAACTATATAAATCCAAGGTTAGAGATGTAATTGGTCCCCTTAAAACTTCGATAGGAGAAATGACAGAAAATGATTTAGAAATGTGCAGTACTGTACATTAAATAGTCAATTTCTTTCCGTTTTCACTAATGAAAATTTGGCACAGTTTCCAGAAGTCCGTAAGGTATATAGCGATAGTATAGAAAATAGGTTAAGTACGGTTACTATAAGTAGAAATGATGTGCTTAAGGAAATTGACAGACTGAAACCTCATAAATCGCCTGGTCCTGATGAGGTATATGCTAGAGTATTAAAAGAATGTAGGGATGAGTTAAGTTACCCATTAACATTTTTATTTAACAAGTCATTGGAGACAGGTATAGTTCCAGAAGCTTGGAAGCTTGCAAACGTAGTTCCGATCTTCAAAAAAGGTGACAAATCAATAGCATCCAATTACCGTCCCATTAGTCTTACATCAATCATAGGAAAGCTACTAGAGTCAATTATTGCTAGTAAAATTAGAAACCACTTAGATACATTTAATTTAATAAATTCTTCTCAGCATGGATTCACTCAGGGACGTTCTTGCCTTACTAATTTGCTTAGTTTTTTCTCAGAGGTATATGAAGCAGTAGATAATGACAAGTCATATGATATAATATATTTAGATTTCAGTAAAGCTTTCGACAGAGTCCCCCATGAGAGATTGATGAGAAAGGTTGAGGCGCATGGAATAGGTGGGGCGTTGTTGGGATGGATTAGGTCATGGCTAATTGGTAGGAAGCAGAGAGTCAGCATAAATGGTACGAAGTCAGAATGGGGAGCAGTCAAAAGTGGTGTCCCCCAGGGATCTGTATTAGGTCCTCTGTTGTTTGTTATATACATAAATGACCTTGATTTAGGTATAACTAGTAGGATAAGTAAATTTGCAGACGATACCAAAATGGGGAGAACAATTGATTCAGATAGAGATATAGAGTGCCTCCAAAGGGATCTAGATACCTTACACGAATGGTCAGTAAATTGGCAGATGAAGTTTAACATTGACAAATGCAAGGTATTAACCCCTCCAACCCGGATGACCTCATATACGCCCATAACATACTCGGCCCGCGCAACCCGGATGGCCTCATGTACGCCCCTTGCTTTCGTGCTTGATTTTCGAAAGCCGCGCGCACATTTTGTGATGATTGGGCGGTAGGTGGCGCCACCCGGCGTCAACGACGCCACAACAACAGTATCTACCCCGACGCCATCATGGACAGTACACCAAATAGTGATTCCGCCGTGTCCGACATCGTGCTTCCTACGACGCCCTTGATAGTGCGTCGTGCCTTACCCCGACGCCATCGCCTAAATGTGTTATCTCCCGGAGGTATTGAGACGACTTTGAGACTTTATGAGAAAGCTGATGCCAAGCATAAGATTGATGAAGAAGTGAGTGACCACTCGAGTAATTATAAGTCGAGTGATTATGGCCATGAGAGTGATAAAGAACAATTCCTGGGATTTGCGAAAGAATTTGAGAGTGATGAGAGTGATGAAGGTGATGTACGTGATGTACCAGTTGTTGAGGAAGCTGGTTTACCTCAAGAAAGTGAACTTGCGAGAGTGAGTGAGTGGGAGAGTTCAAGGTCACAAACAAAATTTCGCATAAGTGACACGACTCCAAGCCCTTCCCCAGGTAAATCGCCTTTCAAGCTCCATTTCTACAAGTTAAAAATACTTGAAAAGGCGGCCGCGGCAGCTAGGGAACAAGCTAAAATAGTTGGTGAGGATGAGGCTGTGAGTGAGGGTCAGCGTGGTGACCCTTCTCGACCGCCATTGTCTCCCTTATCTACCCACGCCACCCAAGATGACCCGGATGCCCCGCATTCTTCCCCACCACCCCCACCATTGCCAAGGGTTGAGGACCCCCCACTTTCGGCCTATTTGCCTCCTAGGTCCCCCGACAGGAGACATACTGCTGCCGAAAAGGGGAAAGGTAGAAAATATACCAAGAAAATGAAGAAAAGTAAGAGAGTTTTGTTTGAGGCTCCCGCGGCGGCGTCCACCCCTGCCGGCCCCAGCCATACGTCCCCGCAACTTTCCCCACGGTCCTCCCCACCTCTCCCGCCTTCAACATGTCTTCCTGCAGAAGTATTTGAGGTCGCATCACCAATACCTGGGCCTAGTGAAACGGAATCATTGCTTTCTGTGACTCGTCGCAGGCCAAGGAGCCCGGGACCTCTGGAGGACACAGCCTCACCTGTCACTCCTTCCCCACCTCGCCCACCCGCACGCCGCCCACGCATCACTGGTTCCCCGCCAGATTATGTGGGGGCCACTGATGATGAAGGGCACCGCTCTGAAGACTCTGGCCATGATTACATAGGTCCACCGTCAGGGCAAGATGACCACTCTGACGATGACGATGACTATATGGACATCGACGACCCTCGACCCACCCGCTTGGCCCGGCTTCGTGCTGCCCGTCTTTCTGCCCGCCGCCCTGGCCGCCGCCCTGACCGACGCCCTCGCCGCCGCCCTAGGGCGCGCGCCTCCCGAGTTGGCCGTGGGCGTACTGGGCTACCAGTTGGAGCTCCTCGTCAGCGTAGACAAGACCCATTCTACGTTTTTCAATGGCAGGACGTAGTTGATGGGGATGGATACAACCCTGATGTGCCAGCTTTTGATGAGGCACTGGAGGGTTCAGGCATTACCCCCAATTTTCCTGCAGGCCCCAATGCTCCACCACACGAACTATTTGAGGCATTCTTTGATGAGGAGGTGGTAGGCTATGTTGTCAAAGAGACAAACAAGCAGCACCAATTCCAGGTACACTTTTTGGGCAAGGTGACCAAGGGCCATATGAGGAAGTGGACCCCAGTGACTCCTTAAGAATTCATGGTGTTCCTGGCACTCACCATGCTAATGCCTCATGTCAGGAAGCATAGGTTGCCTGACTATTGGATCACCAATGATCTGATTTCAACCCCTGCCTTCGGGAAATATATGGCTCGCGACCGGTACCTTGATATCCTCGCAGCGCTCCATCTTGTCACCAACACCGACGTCCACCGCCCAGACAAGCTGTGGAAGATTAGGACGTTGTATGAGATGATGCGAGACCGCTTCACCTCCTACTTCAAGCCCTTCCGCAAGGTCGTCATTGACGAGTCTCTTGTGCTGTTCCGGGGAAAACTCAGCTTCCGGCAGTACATCCCCTCCAAAAGACATCGCTTTGGCATAAAATTCTTTGTGCTGTGCGACTGCACATGGCTATGTCCTGGACTTCCTGGTGTACAGCGGGAAGGAAGGGGACGTGCTTGTGGACCCCCTCATTGGATTTGGCGGAGCAGTGGTGCAAGCCATGATGGACCGCTACTTCCATAAGAATCACGTCCTCTACACGGACAACTATTACACGTCCCCCACTCTCTCACAGTACCTGCATGAGCGCAAGACAGGGACTGTAGGCACAGTACGAGGGAAAAGGAAGGGCATGCCAACTTTCCCTGCAAAGACCAAAAAAGGTGATGTCTTCAGGAAGAAGTCGGGGCCCATTCTGGCTATCCACTGGCACGACCAGCGGAAGGTCAACCCTCCTGACCACCATCCACAAGGGGGAAATGGTGGAGACTGGCAAGGTGGATCGCCGCACCCAGGCCAGGGTGACCAAGCCCGATACTGTCCTGGACTACAATGTCAACATGAGGCTGGTGGACAAGTCCGACATGCAGATAGGCTTCATTGACTGCCTGCGTACCTCGTGCAGATGGTACAAAAAGTTCTTTCTGCATATGGTGGACATGTCAATTCTGAATGCCTATAATATATATACAGGCTTCGGAATGAGAACCCACCCCTGAAGTTCAATAGCCTGCGGAGGTTCCAAAAGCAGGTGTTGACGGGGCTCCTGGAGAAGTATGCTACGCCACAGAGGGCAGTGGCACATCCTGGGCCCGCCGTTATCGACCGCTTGCAGTCTGCTCCATACCTGCTTAGGCACCAGCTTGGTTACTTTCCTCAGAATGCAGCAGGAAGAACAAATCAGAAGCGGTGCCATGTCTGCTACCACAGCAGGGTGAGGCCGCACCCAGGTAAAAAGTCAACCACGGAGTGTGTGGAGTGCAAGGTGGCACTCTGTGCTGTAGGGTGCTTCGCTGCTTACCACACCAAGCAGGAGTTCTAATAATCATACTGAAATTGCCAAATAAAATGACAATATGTACACTATAATTATATATAGGCAAAAAGTGGAAGAAAACCAATGTATTATAATAAAAAAGTCAAGTATTATGAGAAAATTGATACAAATACAATTCCACCATAATAATATGTGAAAGTGACACATATGTATATACCAAGTGACATTCATATGATTAGAACCTATAGAAATATATAAATCAGTGAAAAAAGACACAATAAATTGTATATAAAACGTTTACAAATCATATAACTAAGTGAAAGTGACACAAGACCTAAGATTTGATGGCCAAAGTATAATAAACACCTGTGATAATGAATAATCAGTGCCTAATACAACAATAACCTACCTCAATTACTAATAAAATGTACGGTATCGAGTGAAAATGAGCATTATCAGTGACAGTGACACTCTCTAAAGCATATTTGTCAAAGTGAAAGTGACACAAGACCTAAGATTTGATGGCCAAAGTATAATAAACACCTGTGATAACGAATAATCAGTGCCTAATACAACAATAACCTACCTCAATTACTAATAAAATGTACGGTATCGAGTGAAAATGAGCATTATCAGTGACAGTGACACTCTCTAAAGCATATTTGTCAAAGTGAAAGTGACACAAGACCTAAGATTTGATGGCCAAAGTATAATAAACACCTGTGATAACGAATAATAAGTGCCTAATACAACAATAACCTACCTCAATTACTAATAAAATGTACGGTATCGAGTGAAAATTACCAATATCAGTGAAATTGATACCCTAATAAACATATTTTATATAATTGGCCTCAAAATAACTAGAAAATATCAAAACAAACATCACATTCTCAATATCAAACACTAAAATCGTCTAAGGGAGATAAATACTTTGGCGCGGCGAGCGGCTAGGTGCGTCGTAGCCAGGGCGGGCCGACGCTTTCGGACGCGTGAGGAAATTCCCGCATAAAAAAGCACTCTTCTTCCCGCGCTCACCATTATGCAACCAGAGGGGCTAGAGACCTCTACTAAACGCCATTCGACAGAGGAAGGTTTGTGGAACATTATTTTTTTTTATTCACAACATTACATGCAATATTCATTCTTTTACAGAGTAGTTAACATAGGTAAAAAATCCTCAAAACCCCCGGTACAGGAGTACAGTCATAAGCTATAGCCCCCGGGGCTGGAGGGTTAAAGATAGGGAAGATGCATACAAATGTTAAATATAAACTAGCTAATGTGGAATTAGAAAACTCAAATAGTGAGAAAGATCTAGGTGTGTTTGTTAGCAATGATTTGAAGCCTAGACAACAGTGTATAAGCGTTCGAAACAAGGCAAACAAGATTCTCGGGTTCATCTCAAGGAGTGTGAGTAACAGAACTGCTGATGTTATCTTAAAACTTTACTTGTCATTAGTGAGACCCCATATGGATTATGCTGTTCAATTTTGGTGTCCTTATTACAGAATGGACATAGATTCATTGGAGAGAGTACAACGTAGAATGACAAAAATGATCCATAATATTAGAAATCTTCCGTATAAAGAAAGGTTGAAGAAATTAGGCTTACATTCGTTAGAGAGACGCAGAGTTAGAGGGGATATGATAGAGGTGTTCAAGTGGGTTAGTGGGATTAACAAAGGGGACATGACAAATGTACTAAAGCTCAGTGATAGCGAAAGAACTCGTACCAATGGTTTCAAATTAGATAAATTTTGTTTCAGAAAAGATATAGGCAAATATTGGTTTGGTAACAGAGTTGTAGATGGGTGGAATGGACTACCAAGTGCTATAGTGGGATTAAAAACGATAGGGAGCTTTAAGATAAAATTGGATAAGCATATGGACGAGAAGGGTTGGGTGTGAAGGGGGATCAGCAGGGTTGGGCCAATCAGCGCTCTGCAGACCCCCGTAATCCTGCGTTAATCTCTAACCGTTTTGGCAAGATGATCCTCAGGGTATTAGTGTTGAGCCTATAATTGGGCCTTGTAATTGGGGTTGTGTGGGACAGGGATCTGCCTTGCTTAGGCCAATCGGCTTTCTGCAGACTCCCATTTTCTTATGTTCTTATGTTCTTAAATATTGAGAAATAATTGGTGACCAACTTATTTAGTTATACTAATTAACTTGTGTGACGCACCCAGTGCGTGGCAACTTAACCTGATTGTACTCCTTGGTACTCCACTGTGCCGCCGCGGTGCGGTGCCGCTGTGCCGCTGTGCCGTGCTGGCTGCTTATATTGAGTGTGACAACGTATAACTATGTTCTTTGTATCTCTGCAAAGGTCTCGTCATGTGCTAACCAGTGGTGGGTTTTGTTTTAAGCCATGTCGAGACCTTCCATTTAATATGTAGTATCAATAGAGAAGTTGATAGATAAGACAATAGGAATTCAGAGAGAGAGAGTGAGTTAGACTTCAGAGCGAGAGGGTAGCAATGCGCCACGCTGCCGGGGGGGTGGTTGCCAGACGTATGAACCGGTTGGCAGCCCTGCGCTTATAGCTAGGTGCGACAGGGTTGGTAGTCCATTGCCGCCTGCCTATGCTGCCTGGGCTGCCCATGTTGTCGTGCTGCACATTGCCTGGAGGCTCGCTGTGTGTTCCATGATTAGGTTGCCTAGAACCTTTGAGATTCTAACATCCCTTGCTCTCTCTCCCAATTTCTCACGGTTGCACTCTTTCTCTCTGACGACATTACTCTCATTTCATTCTTCTCTCTATTTAAATGCATACCCTTCCCTTGAGGTCCTAAAGGAGTTTCAGCACTCACCTCTCGTATTACTCTTAGGACAAGCATATATTTACATGTATTAGATTTAAGGGGTTAATGTGAACAGCGATCTTCTTGATGAGGATAGTTGGTGAACGTTCTACATGTTCACGAGTTATATGCCCAGCTCATCATCCAATTTGTGACTAGACTAGTGCCATGTGTAAGAGCCCGACCATGCCCAGGAGTTGTCTGTAGAGGGGCGAGGACTTAGCCTTGATTTGCCTACCGAGCCAGGAGCGAGTGCAGTACCAGAGACTACAGCTCGCTCGTAGTGCCGGTATAGTAGAGTAACGTAATTTATCTGTCCTTGTGTTCTCTACAGTCTTTTCCTGGGTTCTCGCTTTCGGTGCTGGGACTCGTTGTTCCTGTGACTTGGCCTGCTAGCTAGAACACATGGGGATGATGAGTGGGATATATCTTTATTTTACTATGCATTGCAGCTCTCTTTAAGTTTATGTATGTAACACTTTACAATACACATTACTCACACACAAGACAACACTATTAATACTTTCATGTATCAATTAACTGCACTGTCGTTTTGCTGCTGTTTCCGGAGTTCTATTGCGTAGGGCGCATACGGACTCAGAGGGGAGACAGAGTGAGAGAAGCGAAGTAGCCTATGCGGTAGTAGGCTACCGGCGCAGTACTGTTGCCTGCAATTTTAGTTATTCCAAGTATAGATTCATTATTATAATAAGTGACTACTATTTATGTTCCTTCCATGTGTATTATTAGGTATCTACTGGATCATGAACATCTTGTATGCTACATGCTAGTGCATGTTAGTAGGGGGGACAGTTATTCTAGTGCACGCGCTTTCAAATAGGCGTGTACATTTGTCATTTAGCATTTCACTGTCATACCTTTAGCCTGCTTCTATTCTACATTATTAGAGGCTTAATATTAACGTAGTTTCTTGAGTATTGCATTTCTTTAGTAATAACGTAACCTATAAATGTCTGAGGGAGTTTAGCCTCATAGCCTTACCCCTGTTGTACACTTTCGCCGAGTTAAGGTACCTCGTTACCATAGACGATAACTCTGTAGGGCGTTGGTGCTTTTGTTGTCTGGAGCATATAGTATTTGGGACTGGAATCGAGCGTGTCGTTGTCACATAAGCCATTTCTGTCCTACGATCAAGAATCCCGAATATGTATTGCCGATCCAGCCGTAACAAAATGGCGACCTTGCACAAGATTCAGTAGTATCCTATCACATGTTTTTTGGAGAACTATTCTATGCTACCTAGTAGAGCTGGCTAGAATTTTCTTGCATATTGGAGGAATTTTTATTGTGTCATTATTGTATTGGTGGACTTGCAGATTGTTTCGTTAGGGGTATCTAGAGTAGAGTCATTCAAGCATCTTTAACATTTTGTGAGTCGAGACTGCAATTAGTAATAAGCACTTTTTTTTTTTTATGAACAGCAATTGTATAACCAGCACTATGTCTAATGACTCATCATTTACGGGGGAGGATAACACGGTACAGCCTAGTGACCAGCAAGTACAACAGATGTTTAGGGAGGGGAGTGTTATAAGTGGAGAGAGGGATGCCCGGGCATTTTTGCAGACACCTTTGACCGAACAGCGCCTGCAGGCTATTGATTGTTACGGTCTTCGCTGTTTAGCCACGGTTTTGGGGCGGGACTGTCCTGACAGTTGGCCCAAGAAGAATTTGGTGGCATGTTTGTTGGGTGATGGCGATGGGGCGGTGGGTGGAGTGGGGTCTTGGGGGGTTCCCTCCAAGCCTCCATTCCACTCTACCCCTGAGCTGGGCCCTCAGCCAGCGAGTCTTAGCACGATGCAGCAGGAGGGTTCTCAAGGGCAAGCTGGCTTACCCGTAAACACGTCTCGGTGTGGATCCCCCATTTTGTGCTCTCCCCCCCCAGGCCTGTCTCCTGAGATGTTATTTCAGCTAGAACTAGCTAAGTTTAAGCTGCAGGAGACTCAGATACAACAGGCTAGTATAGAACGGATTAAGCTGCAGGAGACTCAGATACAACAGGCTAGTATAGAACGCATAGAGGTTGCTAGAATCCAAGCCAATCAGGATGCAACCAGGTACCAGGCTGAAATGGATGTCGAGAAGTCTAGAGTAGAGACCACGGGGCGTCATCTCGGTGGTGGGCACCGGGTTACAGACTCACTTTCGCATTTAATTAAGTTAGTACCCGCATTTGATGAGACAGCAGTGACTGAGTTTTTTGCTCGTTTCGAAAAGAAGTGTCGTGAGTATGACTGGCCGGAGGTTAAATGGGCAGCATTAGTTTCATCACGTCTAGTGGGTAAGGGGTTGAAAGCCTACGATGCACTGTCACTGGACGAGAGTGTAGTGTATGGACTGGTGAAGGAGGCTGTGCTCCGGGCCTACGAACTGCAACCCGAAACTTATAGATTGAAGTTCCGTGGCGTGAATAAGAAGAGCGACGTCAGTTTTATGGAGCACGCACAGGACTTAACAGATGCAGGTAATAACTGGTTTCGGTCCGAGCACGCAGAGTCGGCTGAGGAAATTAAGCAACTTTTCTATCTGGAACAGTTCTACAAATGTACTGGAACCGATCTAACGCTGAACATTAAGGAAAAATGTCCCAAGACAGTAGAGGAGGCTGCCAAGATGGCAGACCTCAGATTATCATTGATTCGTGGTTGCGGTGCCGCTCAGAGGGCTGAGTCAGGGCAGAAGGGGCGCTATACCCCACCCACCAGAGTTTTCGATAATAACAAATCCTATGACACACATAACCACACTAAATGCATTGCACCTAATAACACCTACAAACACAAGCCTCTCCCGTTTACTAAAGGTCAGGCCCCTTCTTCGCCCGCACAAGGGAAGAAGCCCATTGGGGATGTGAAATGTTACAAATGTCAGAAGCTAGGCCATTATTCACGTGAGTGCCCTAGTAACACTCCCGCTAAGCCGGTGTCATTGGTTCACAGTATCGGTGTGTCTCTGAAGGCTGCAGCAACTGCCCGGGGTAGGTTGTCAGCAGCTGAGGCACACGCGGTAAAGAAGCGTACGGAAGGCTCGACACCTGTCCGGGACACTTTC